>APFE031137537.1:155879-302568 GCA_000404065.3 Pinus taeda
GTATGCCCAAACAGTCGGATACAACATAAGATGCCAATTGGACCAATTTTTGTCGATATTCCTTTGCAGGATCGTCTTAAGGGTTTTGTTCACTGCCTCAACCTATCCATTGGCCTGAGGATAATATGGAGATGAGTGCTGCTGCCAGAAACCCAATTTAAGAGCCAATTCAGACATTAGTTGGTTCTGGAAATGACTACCATTGTCAGTGACAATCTCTCTCGGGATATCAAACCTTGACATAATCTGATTAAAAAGGAACAATGCCGTTGTTTCACTATCACTTTTATAAGTGGGCATGGCCTCAGCCCACTTCGTGAAGTAGTCTACGACCATGATAATGTACTTGTGATTCGCTGCTGAAGGTGGATTACAAGTTGTGAAATCAATACCCCACTTAGTAAAAGGGCCGATAGTGACAACGGGAAAAAGAGGAGCTGGATATGTGCGCATCTTCTGAGTAAAAACTTGGTAGGGGTGACAGCGTTTGACTGCTTCAACATAATCATTGAAGAGCGAAGGAAAAAAATAGCTAGCACGCAAGATACGTTGGGCTGTAGCAAGCCCTGAAAGCTAACCACCACAAGCTTCACTGTGGCAATCATTGAGCACTAAATCTACTTCCTCTAGGGTTAAACAATGCCAACAGATTGAATCAACCCCTCGATGATATAGTGTATCGCCAATGATAACATAGTTCTTAGCCAGGTGACATAATTTTCGGCGTTCATCCTTAGAGAAAGTAGAGGGAAACTTCAAAGTCTGGAGATAGACAATGATATCTCCATACCAAGGTCAAGAGAAGAGATGAAGATTAAATGTTCATCGGGAAAACTTTCCTCATAAATGGTATCCTCTCCCCAAGGCAACTCAGAAATTAACTCCGCAAAAACCATAGATTTCTTAGACTTGGTGGACAAGAAATCGAGATCGAATTCTTGTAAAATGACTATCCATTGATTATATTTTCCATCAATCACCCCAATCACTCGCCTACTGAGGAAAAATTGGAATGGATTGACCGCCGCTAAGACAAACGTTTTGCATAGCAAGATATAATGGTGGAGCTGCTGCATAGTATGGACCGCTACCAAAGCCAACCCCTCAATAGGAGAATAGTGAAGTTCAGGACCTATCAAGCCTCAGTTCAAATAATAAATCACGTGCTCCATGAGAGCATCGTCTTCCTGAATGAGAACCATAGCTATGGTTGATTTTGGTGCAGCGAGATATAAAAGGAAATCCCTACCATAATCTAGTGGACTCAAAAGTGGCGCAAAGACTAATGCCTTTTTCAAGGCATCGAACAACCGTTGCGCAAAGTCATCCCATACATATGGGAGTCCTTTCCATAGCAAATGCATAAACCCTTTAGTGATCTCGACATAGTTCGCTATAAACCTTCTTAAGAAATTAGCCTTCCCTTGAAGACTTTGAAGTTGCCGAATTGAGGATGGGGGAGGCAACTGAATTATTTCCTCTACCTTGAAGGGATCAACTCAAATCCCTTCATTTTCCACAATGAACCCTAATAATGGACCAAATGTAACCGTGAAAATGCACTTATTGGGATTCAGCCGGATTTTGTAAAATTGACATCGCTAAAAAACCAATCGAAGGTGACTAGGATGATTAGTTCTCTTTCGAGAACGAGCAGCTAGATCATCCAAGTATGCTTGGATGATATGTTTAATGTCGTTGAAAGCGTATGACATGGCGCACTGGAAGGTAGCTCTAGAATTTTTGAGACCAAAAGGCATCTTTCTGTATGTAGAGGTACCCCAAGGACATATAAAAGTTGTCTTATATTGATCTTTAGGACGGATAGAGATCTGATTATAATCGGAAAAACCGTCCATGAAGGAGAAAATCTCATTACCCGCACACTCATCACTAGTCTGATCAATAAATGGCGTGGGGTAGTTATCTTTGGGACAAGCTTTATTTAGGTCCCCAAAGTCAATGCATACTCGGATTGTTCCTTGCTTTTTATCCACAGGGACTAGATTAGAAACCCAATCTGCAAGAGGAACAGGGTATATGAAACCCACCTTGAGCAACTTCTCTACCTTAGCTTTAATGGCTGTTACTTTCCTAGGGTTAACTGGCCGAAGCTTTTGACGAATCGGCTTGGCCTTTTCATACGTCTTGATCTCATGTTGAACTATGGATGGATCAATGCCAGGCATTTCTTCATAAGACCAAGTGAATACATCTCGAAACACCTTAAAAAGGTCAGTGTAAATCTGAATTTCTTCAGGGGAACATTCGGCTCTGATGAAGAGATTCTCGATCACGTTAGGGTTCCTAGAGATGTTTATAGATATCATTTTTGAAATTGCTGACATATTGCCTTTGGCACGAAAGTGTGCTGGAGCCAAAGGATTTGATACCGTACAAACATCACTAGTAAACAACTCAGAGAACCTAGATTCTACTTCTTGCAATGAAGGAAGAAAGTATGAACTATGGTGTAAGTCTTCCCAAGGTTGATCTACACCCATCATTACTTCTAGGATTGCTTCTTTGGATGGTAAAACTGAATCTACGAAGTCCATAGCAGAGGTAGAATAAAGGGTCCAAGCTGGGGCCACATCACCGTCTAACTCCTCTTCAGAGAAAGGAGTAGAATGGCTGTCTGCAAAGTTGACGATAGACTGATATTTATGCTCTGCCACAGACATAGGAAATGCCATTCCACGAACTTTTCCTTCAGCTAATGTGGTCATAGATGAAGGAAAGGTCTAAGGGTTTGAAAAATAATGAGTTTGGAAGAACTCTTCCCGTGAAGACTCCTTGGATGATGAGACGACATTGATTCTAGTGATAGGAGAGGGAAAATCAAATGTACCCATCAATGAAGAATACATCCCAACTCCTAGACTCTCAGTAGGCAGGTGAGGGTTATACACTAAAAGAACAGTAGAATCTAAAGTTGCTCGAGGATCAACTGGAGAATAATCCAATTGATCAACCTTGATGATATCACCTCATGACGAAAGAAAATGGCATGAAATAGAGTCGAAATAATGACATCCATTTTGTATACCCAGTTCCTTCCTAAGAGGAGATTGTAATCTAGGTTAGCGTTAATGACTTCTACTTCGATATTGACGACCTTCCCCCCAACCCATATGGGAAAGGCTGGGATAAACCCATGAGGCCTATGAGAATGCCCATCAAATGTAGTCAGGAGGGTAGGTGAAGGAATAGCCGAAGGTGATCCAATGGCCTTCCAGCATGACATCGACATGACGCACGTGGAAGCTCCTTCATCAATAATGGTACGAAAAATATTAATTTTCCGGTACGTAGACCTTATTTGAAAATCCATGTGATGAGGGAGTCGCTTTTTGACATTAAGCATGTCGAAAGTGAGCACTAAAGAGTTATTTGGATCAACTACCCCTATCGCCGAAAGCAAAGCAGTTCGTTGAGTTGGACATGACTGGAGAACCTCTAAAGTAGACATAGTGCATGGACTCTAAGCCAGATCCTCAACAATGGAGTAATTCTGGGCATCCCTCGCATTAGGATTGATAGTCGCATGTTTAGTAGAACCTTTCGGTATCCGTGGTATAGTCTCGATAGGGGGTCGCTCAATATGAAGGTCGATATTTCCGAGAGTAGTTTTTTCCTTGGATGTTTCAGTTTCACCATAATCACGCAACCGAGTGGCCACATGGACATTAGAACCCATCATGAAAACATTTGATGATTTCTCCCCTTCCTGGTTTCCCCCTGTTGAGGTGCCAGGATTCGAACTCGTGCCAGCAAGCAATTGTTGCCCTTGGGGAAAAGGGTTGGTTAACACAGCTTGAAAGCTAGAAGTCCCTTGCTACCCTAACAAGCGCTGAGCATCTTGAATCTTTGGGTAGAGATGAGTTAAATGGTCTCCACTGCATAGCTTGCATGGAAACTTGACCTTCTTTCTAGACTCATTTCCACCACCAGCATTATTGCAGGGTTTATTTGCATCAGTCTTCCCATCTTGACTCCTTTTCTTACCTTGTCCTTTCTTTTTCCCATCGGAATTTTGATTTTCTTTGGGGTTGGAACATTGGATGACATTAACACAAGAGGGTCGAGAAGATGAAGGGCTAGACGAGGTGACCTGATTGTTAGAAGCAGTTTGTAGAGACAAATGTTGTAATTGGCTCAATAGGTTCACCGCATTTGTTTCTACAGATCCAATGATACCATCCATATGGGGACTTGGCTTTGACTTGGCTATATCAACCTTAGTCCTAGGAGCATCTGGAAATATTTTTTGTAGAATCCCAGACTGAGAATAAATCAATTCTAACTATTGGGCCCTGAAAATAGCTTGCTCCTTAGAATAGACTCTGGATAGAGAGACATCCTTAGAGATTTTAGGTTGTAAAGATTTCAAAAAAGATTTGAGATGGTATTCCAGAGGAATTTTGGCTTTAATGAGGCTCTTTCTCCATCTCCATTCTTGAATACGATTAGAAATGTGAGTTGCCATGTCCTGACTAAAATTGGCTAGAAGTTTAGTTCTGGCATCATAATGGACGAGAAATTGGAAATGATTTAGGAAAATATTAGCCAAATTGGTGAAAGATGTAAAGCTACCCCTTGGAAACTCTATCTACCACTTGGCCGCATTGTCAGTCAAGGTGCGTTGAAAAAGTCTCAACCTAACCAAGTCATCGATAAGGGGGTTTGATGAGCACCACAAATGGAATGTGGTTACATGGTCACCCAGGTCTTCACCGTCCTTCCCCCGAACTTTGGAATGTCCGAAGGGAGTTTGGTTGGGACCGAAGGCGAGGCTGGATTGTATTTGATTGGATCGTTTGTTAATTTCGTGAGATCTGGCAAATTCAACGTTGCCAGAAAAGGAAGCCTAGGAGGACCTTGGGGATTCCACCCAGACTGGGTGGAGCCCCCAAAGTTCTAAAAAGATTGGCTTGGATTTTGGAAGGCACCAGGGTACCCGAAGTAACTAGTAGAACCAGCTGAACCAAAAGGTAGACCTTTTGATCCAGCAAAACTTGGAGTTTGACCAACTCCTGCCGAAAAACTTCCATAACCAGCGAAGCTCCCTCCTAAAGGATTATAAGGAGTTGATAACCCTTGATACGGATTCCAAGTAGAAGCTAAGGGAGGAATACTTCAAACGAACTAACTATGGAGTACAGCCTATTCCCTTGTTGGATGAAAAACAGATTCCCAGTCCCTATGCCACTAACTGCAGGGTTAGTCCAACCTTGAAAGGGATTGTTTCCTTGTCCTGTAGAAGAAAAAGGCGTAGATCCTATCATTGGGTTGGAATGTGGTATATGACCGCCTCCAAAAGTAAAACCCTAAAATGAAGCTGACCCACCCATCATGGATGTGGAGGCACTAAATGGAACTGATGGAATACCGTGCGAATGGGTGCCAAACGGGAAGAATCCAGAACTAAATGCATTGGATTGGGAGTTTCCACTTGTAGAAGGAATGGAGGTAGACCTAACTAAGGGTGTGCTAGCAAAAGAAACAAATAAAGATACAGAGGGGCTGGAAATAGTTGCTCCACCTTGTACTGATGTTGGAGTCTGCATGGTTGTAGCACTTGTAGTAGAAGCCATGCTTCCAGTGGTAGTCATCGAAGGTAAGTACGTAATATGACCTAGACTTGATGTTCTATGTGTCAGAGTCCCAACGTATTGTCATACGTCTGGATAGTTAGAAGCTAGAGGAGAATTGAGAGCCACTAACGACTCTAGGAGTTCTTCTACCTCTATGTTATCTTCCGATTGAAAGAGAACTCGAGAAAGAACTGGAGTGTTCCTCTCTAGTTTTGCGGAAGTACCAGGCCTATCCTGAACACTAATGCCCCTGAGGGGAGGATCAATCTCCAATGGATCAGCTGCCATGGGATGAAACCCACTGGTATTATTACCTCTATGCCTTCTAGGAGAAAGCTCTAAACTTGGTGGTGAAAGACCACGAAGTCTTCAAGACCGTCTAGGCGATCGGTCAGCCCCTTGGATTTTTTTATTAAGATTTAATTAAAGACTCAAGAAAAATGAAAGCTAGGCCAACTAAGAGCATAGAGCACACACTAAAAAGTCCCTATAAGATGTCAGCCAGTTAAACAACTTTTGAGTATTTCCACTCTAGGTGATGAGGGCTAGACACCAAAATATAAGATAGTGAAGTAAGGGGCCTTCCAAAGATAGTCTGCGATAATGATGGCCCAGTCCTATCAACGAAGGTAACAGAGGAAGTTACGTTGACCTCCTAACAATAGCCTGTGCTAGTGCAAGCCCCCAAGCTTCGCAAGGGTGCCCTCCAGTAGTACCATTGAGAGTGATACAACATTGACCTCAGGTGCCACGGGATTCCCCTCCGCAGCCACCTAGGTAGATCCCTAGGAGAAGAAACTAATGTTATCAACTCGTGTCAGAAGCCAGGTGGAACAATTGTGGGGTAAGATTCGACAAGTAGGAGAGGGGGTATCTCTCTTGCTTATCTTCAAAAACCCTCGTGCTTAACTCCCAAATCCGAAGCTTTCCTGGTCTTCCTAATGCTATTGGATTTTCACTCACTATTCAGAATCCTATGTTTGACAGTTTAAATGGCCTTCGAGAGTTTTCTCTCCACACACCTAATCGAAGGCCCTAAAATATCCTAAAACTTGTTGGTGTGTCTAAACTAACAATTATGAAAAAGTTCTAATGTATTTTAATTAGTGCTTGTTTTTAAATGGGTTGTTCTTAAGTCAAGGGATAAGTGGAGATGAAACTTATGGTGTTTTGATAAAAATGAAATTAATAAAAACCAAACTATATGCAAATGCACTCATTTTGTTCTTTGATGAAAGAAATTTCTACTAGGTTCTGAGGAACTTCTAAGAAAGCAACAAGTTTTTCTTTTCTTTTCTTTTACTCAAGCTTCACACTCACAAAAATTAATAAAACTATGGATGCCCCAAAAGATGCACAAATTTATCCTAATGCAATTAGTACATGCTAATGCAAATTTAAGACTACTCTAAATCAAAGAATTAAAGTAGCTTGTTTATCAATTCTAATTATCCACTTAAGATGTTTAGATAGAATATAAGTTGTTGATTCTCATTTGCATCCGAACACTAAAAGAAAATTTCAAGACAAACAAAAAATGAACTTTCACTCGCAAAAAGGAAACTAAATCAAAACAAGGCCAAAGAAAGAAAAAACCAAGTTTTCAAGAAGTTTTCTTCAAAAGCAAAAACAAAAATGACTTTTCAAAAGTGCTCCAACTAAAACTGAAACTTTATGATCGAAGAATAGGCAACAAAACACTTTGTAGGTTAACAACATGAAACGGGTGAAAACTCAACAAAAAGTGTGTTTCAATATGCTCTTAACAATCAAAAAGCAGCGAAAAGAGCTTCGTGATAATGATTGTGAGATCAAGAAAGACAATTCTAAAAATTGTCACACAACAACTTTTAAAAAGAAAGAAAAGTAAATGGCCACAAAGATGCAGTTTTGACGTGCAAACAAATAGATCACCAAAACAAGATTTGCCACAAAGATAGAGAGCAATCTTTCTACCCTGGAAGACCAGAATAGCCAAATTTCCAAGAAAGAAATCTTGTGTGCTTAACCAAAAATGTTGATGCTTGCAACAAAACTAAACAAGACCAATACTTTCCAAAACCGAAGAGAGTTTGAAATCATGAACTTGCTATAAAAATAAAGATTGACACAGAAAAGTAATTTTTCAGGATAGATTCAAACCAGTAGACATATCTTCAAAAACAAAAATATTTGAAAAATCTTGAAAATTTTAGGGTATACGTGACTGTGTCAATGCATATCACTATGTATACGCTTATGTAAACAGGAAAAACAACGTATAAAATAGATCTTATGAAAAAACAAGAAAAAGTCTGAAGAAATTGATAAAACTTACAGTTCAAGTTCCTATAGTACCAGACTACTCAGTCACAGCAAGCAACTAAACAGCTGAGCCTTGATTGGCTTGAGTAAAACCAAACTAGGAACAACAATATCATTGTCCTCAGTGAAGTCGCCAATTCTGTTTAGGGACAAAGTCCCCTAGGGTCTTGGGTCGATACCCTAGCAGATCGGGGGTTATCTACAAAGAAAACAAGCATTCCACACAGCCATGATGCTAATATAAACAAACTACATGAAGAGAGTGTAGAGCTATAACTAGGGTCTCTCACACCTCTAATTATTCCACATTAATAAATCAATCTGGGAACGTTTTGTTATTGCAAAGAGTAGCTCAATCCGAGGCTATTTGTCCGAGTAATGCTTAGTAGTATAGTGTTCAGAAGATACAAAAGAAAACAGATGCTAAGATGTAACTAAACTAATCCAAAAGATAGAATCAGTCAAGGGTACAGAAGCAATAACCCATCCCTCTAGAAACTGATAAAGAAAGGAAATTAGAGCATGGACTTATAGGTCTGGGAGCTAGGCAGCGTCTTGCTGAGGCTCACTATAGCCTTAGACCTTCTCTCACACCAAAACAACAAAGACAGGTAAATAAAACGACAGAAGGTAAAATGGAACAACAAAATGGAAATGGAACAGGAGTAAATGGAACAGCAGTAAATGGAACAACAGTAAAATGGAACAGCAGTAATAAAATGGAACAGCAGTAAAATGGAACAGCAATAATAGAATGGAACAGCAATCAAAAGAACTAAATCTCGCGAGTTAAAACCAACTGATTCTCACTCTGATTTTCTCTTCAAGCAAACCAGATAAAATATACTTTATGGAACAGCATTCCTTGATGAATTATGGAACAGCAAGAATCAACCATATATACATGTTCTATACTAATATAGTAATCTGAGAATGATGGATGATATAACTATGTTTCGAAACAGAGTAACATTACTTTCAAATCCCACAAATATTATTTCACATGGATCCAATGACAGTAACATTCATACCGACACTCTGTTATAGAAATAGCTGATTAAAGATGCAATTCAACCTTGAATAGATCCAATTGTACCGTGCAGAGTCATTACATGGAGAAATCATTCATATATTGATCATAACAGAGCATAGCATATCATATGAAAGATGTATCAGATTACTAAGTAATAAGGATAAACAAAACACACACAAATCACAGTATAGTGATACAAAAGCAAGTGTCCTTCGGAGCCGGGCCCTTAGCTACCAATGGTACACCGCCTTAGGTTACTCCAGACGCAGAGATGAAATAAACACCAAGTCTTTTATATTAATCGCATCAACAAAAGTATAACAAACTAGGTCTCAGTGAGACTCGATGATCAAAGTTTGTTCTGAAACTTAAAATTACAAAAACAGTAGTCTCCTTTTTCTCAATGACGTTGTTCCTTTATATAAAAGTAACGACAGAGGTATCTAGATAATCAAAGATAAGTAAAATAGCGATCCCTCAGGATCGGAGATCCTGAGGGATTCGCCAATCCGTTAATCCTTCTCTTTTCTTTCTCGCATTCACCGACTCGGTATCCTGCATTCTTTTCCTGGACTATTCAGCTCTGATTTGCTCGATCTTGTTCGCATCCGGTTCCCCTCTGGAGGGACAGCAGTTATTCTTCCTCTGCTTCTCGCTTTTGGACAACAACTCCTTGCTTCCACGTCTTCCTCCATAGAAAAACGACAATTATTAGTAATTGAGCTTCCTTTGTCAATTCTTGCACATTTTATTAAAATCCTTTATCTCCTTTGAATTCACAATGCAGAAAAGGTTACAATTATTATTGAAAAGCCACTAAATTGCTTGTCAAAAGCATACCTTCCAAGTGCTCCACACACCCCCTGCTTCCCTATTTCATGGCCTCATGAAAACATTATAGTTGACATGCAAGGCGGTGAGAGAATAGGCCAGAGAGGGGATCTCGTGAGGAGGCCAACAACTGTGATGAGCAACTAGATTATCAAAGAACTAATTTATTTGATCCGCAGGCATCTCATACAAGGCCTGATATCCAGGTGCAGGGTGCCAAATAATTGGACTGCGAAATCGATACCCCAACCAGGATGGCTCTGCTTGCAGAATCCGTTCCCCATAAAGGTTCAATCGGTTGGTAGCCAGCTCAAAATTCTCGTATTTGAATGGTTCCCTGAGCTGGATGTTTGGGCTAGAGGTCCGGTATTGAAATTTTGCAGCATCGATGGCAAGGTCTTTAATAGTCAGGAAATATTCCAGACTATTTCGGATCAAGTCTTCGTGCATGGGTCATAATATCTCGATGACACCCGGGATCCTCATAAGGCTCCTATGCTCTCTCCATAGCGTCACTGGGTCTCTAGGTTTGGCTCGTACCCATAAATCTAGGCTATTCTCCTGTCTCTGAAAGGTGTTATAAGCTCTGAGCCATTTCAGCTGATTAACCCCAAATGAGATAAAGGCTTGGAATTGTATATCGCCAACAAAAGGGCCAGGATTTAAATCAATTTCCTGGTCTAGCACGAGGTTGTGCAAGTAAAACTCGCACAATAACCTTTGAACCTTAATTCCGTAATGCTTGCAACAATATATAAAATCATTAACAGTGTTAATATGGATAGGTGCACCTACCCTAACGGCTTTTATTTTCAATCGCAAATATCATTCAAGAAAAAATAAAGCATAATTTTTAGTAGGGGCCCTACAAGTCAAAACATCATTATACAAGGAACACACAGTGTCCATCTGCTTAACAACACTATCTAATTGACGAGTTACCTTAGCAACCTTTTCTTGCTCCTTTTGCCATCCTTCGAAGGCCTGGCTCTCAGACTGACTAATATCCCGAAGTTGTTGTTGTAGCTCTTCGTATTTCTCCCGGGGGACTGTTTGTTCTCTTAGTTGCTCAGCTTCTTGCTGAGCTTCCTTCATCATTTTGTGCAAGGTCCTTGTTTTTGGATCCTTTTTCCATAAAGCCGTAGAGGTTGGGAGTTTGACCTGGACCTTTCTATTACGCTGCTTAGAGTTTAGGACCCGAATTACCCCTGAGGGTGGTGCTTCTGTCTGGGTCTTCTTGCTTTCTTTTTCTTTCTTAACGTGAATAAAGGGTTGTTGTGGTCCCCCTACCATTGGAGCCTCTTGCTGTTCCATTGGAATGTCCATCCGTTCTTCAGGGTTAGATGGAACAGCAGTCTGTTCTTCAATGCCACTTCGAACAACAACCTGTTCCTCGATGTCATTTGGAACAGCAGTCTGTTCCTCGGCAGTAGGTATCCTAATGGGGTTTCGACCAACAAAACGAGTATAGGTCTGTCGCCTTCTTGTCCTCTGGGTTTTTGCTGCAGTGGCCCTCTTCCTTTTCCTTGCGGTCCTTTATATCCTCAAGTTGGCTTTCAAAATTTGAATTTGTTGTCGGAGCCTGGCTATAGTGCCCAGCAACCTCTGCTGTTTCTTCCTTAATTTCTTAATTTCCTTTGCCTCGGTAGAGGGTTTATGACTGGCCCTTAAGTCTGCTCCTTCTCCGTCTGGGATTTCTTCTGGCGTCTTAGGGACACATTGTCCCTGATTGGTGTCTTCCATTTCATCATCAGGCAGGTTTTCTTCTCCTGCCTTTTCTGCATACACTTTCTTGGGTATATCTTCCTCCGTGGGTCCGTCAGGGATGCCTGCTGTGCTGGAGGGCTGGCCATATTCCCCCATATTGGCCAGGACTACTTCCAATTCCTCCTCACCCACAGGGTCCTACAACGGGCTACCCCCTAGATGTACTACTTCTTCTTCTTGATTGACCTGCTCAGTGGCTGTTTCTGTCTCAGAGTACTCATCTCTTTCCTCAATTCCTCCTCCAGGCTAGTCAGCCTCAGCCCCTGATTGTTCAGCATTTTCTTCGAAGGGCCCTCCTTCTGGTTCTGGAGGTTTGTCTGCAATTTCAATTCGCTGGGAAGTGGTTCCCTGAATCTTTTCCAGCCTTCCTCATATCCGGGCCAGCCGGGCTGATTTCCTTGGTCTCTCAGGTTGGTCGGGTGTGCCAACAAGTTCTCTGGGTTCCTCTGGTCATTCTGGCGTACTGGAGGATTGTTTTCGTTTTGGAGCAACATGTCTTTCTGCTGCTGATTCCTTGCGTTTCTCTGATTGTTCCGGCGTGCTGGAGGACTGTTTAGGTTTTGGGGGTGGTGCAGCCAATCCCCCCTCGACTATTGCAATCAGTTCCTCCCAAGTGCTTTGTTGTTGAGTGAGACTGTGGCTCACTATCAATCGAATCAGTCGATGGTGGCTAACGACTGCGTCTATGTGCTGTGCCTTTTTCAGGCTTTGGGCCACGTCATGTAATAATGAATTTAAAAGTGCAGGGAGATTTACAGAACATTTTCCTTTTAAAACAGCTAAAAGTTTTAGGTGACGAGGTCTTACCACATCTTTCCTCCCTTCGCAGGTGATATAGCTTTGCACTATCTTTGCTATCTCGGTCCAGGGTTCCCCTAGAGTTGCCGGCAGAACTCCTTTCCCTTTGACTGTCAAGCTTTGGCCTTCGTCCTAGAAAATCTCCATAACCTTCTGTAATCTTTCCTTTTTCAGTGTCCATACGGGTCCGGCAGCTGGTAGTCCCGAGACTTCTACGATTATATCATTCGTGACCGCTATCCGCTTTCCTCCTACTATGGAGTAATTTTCCTGCAAATTTTGCAGGAATTCCAACGCCACTGCTTCATTTGATTCTTGTAGGCAGATGAAATAATTCAACCACCCTGCGTTTTCCAGGATTTTGCGGGCAGCATCGAAGACTGTCAACTCATGAGGTTCACTTCGGACCATCTTTCCCCCCATGATTCTACTCAGAATTCTTAATGGAACAGCAACTGCTTGTGGTGTTTGAGACGCAGAGAGGATGATCGTCGCCAAATTTTGGAAAAGAACACAGAGCATGCAACAAAAAAAGGATCGTGGGCGGCAATTTCCATAAAATGGAATTATCATACCGTTAAACCATGCCATACTTTCGTACATTATCTCACCCGAATGGTGTGCAGCCACGTAATCCATGGAGTAATGAGGTTACCTCCCCCCCGCGATCTGATAGGCTGTCCCCAGCCGTCAAAGAGAGGAGCAGCAGCCAGTCGGAAGTCAAGTCATTAAGAAACAGCATATGAAATTATGCCATGTTTTAGAAAAACAACGAAATGCCGAAATCGAGGCAAAAAGGTAGATCTCGTTTTACATAAGAGCCTGCGTGATATAATGAGAGGCCGGGGGATGGGACGTCTGTCAAGCATACGAAATCTCCAGTGGTCATTGTCAGTTCCGTTGCCATGATTGGTGGTAATGAATATTCATGCGATATATACATCTGGGCATGACATATGATCTATTCAAAGGATATAAGAGACAAAAAATATTGATATCATACCTGTTGGTGTAACCATTACGACTTCGATGCCATTAACAGAGCTTTGCTACCAACAGGTGTTCATGACCTTGGCAGAGTTGTTTATTTCACCCTCCGGAACCATGATCCTTTATGTGTATTCTGAAGAGTGCTTTGTCAAAATGCAGGCCATTATGCTAGCTTGGTAACCAGATAGCCATAATGCCATTCACAAGGTAGGCGCGAAACGTGGACAGGCCGGCTCGTGATGAGACCCCCTGTTCCAAGGTTTGCTTGTTAATATACCTTTAGACCATATCCCTGGTGTGGTGGCCGTAATGGGAATGCCACTTCGCTTCCATCCTTATGATCATGGTAGGCTGGCTCTCGATGAGACCCCCTATCCTGCATTTGACAATTTTCATATTTTCTTTTTGTTTTTGTAGAGCACTTCTTTTTATTTATTTATTTACACATAAGGGTGGTTCCGCACTCCTTAAGAGCGGTGAATGGCGGAAGAAGTCTTATCATCCCAACAGACAGATATAAATCCTTTGTTCTTACTCCTAAGTGGGTGATCAAAAGGGATTTTTAGGGAAATCGTCATGATAAAGATCACCAACCAGGGTGCCGGTAATAAGACAATGACAGCGAAGATGAAAAGTTAATGTCCCTCCTCTTGTCCTCTTATAAATACTAGGCTTTATAGTGATGGCGATCTATGATCTGCTGACCTTGGTATATCATGGTTTATGTTCATCGCATAAGTCCATTGCTGTATCTAAAAGACTGGGGAGAACATGGACGCAAAGCATCCTCAATAAGAGCAAAAAGATGCCAATGGCCTTCCTCAGAGAAGAATCCATGCAGATAAATTCATAGGATGTCGTTTCTTTGAAAGGAACAGCAGAAAATCGCGAATGTTGTTCCTTCTGAAAAAGGAACAGCAGAGACACTCAAATGTTGTTCCTTTTGAAAAGGAACAGTAGACACACTCAAGTGTTGTTCCTTTTGAAAAAGAACAACAGAACACACAAGTGCTGTTCCTTTTGAAAAGGAACAGCAAAAACACACAAGTGTTGTTCCTTTTTGCAAAGGAACAGCAAAATCACACAAGCGTTGTTCCTTTTGAAAAGGAATAGCAAAATCACCCAAGCGTTGTTCCTTTTGAAAAGGAACAGCAAAATCACCCAAGTGTTGTTCCTTTTTGCAAAGGAACAGCAAAATCACGCAAGTGCTGTTCCTTTTTGCAAAGGAATAGCAAAATCACACAAGAGTTGTTCCTTTTGAAAAGGAACAACAGAAACACACCAGTGTTGTTCCTTTTGAAAAGGAACAGCAAAAACACAGCAGTGCTGTTCCTTTTGAAAAGGAACAACAGAAACACACCATTGTTGTTCCTTTTGAAAAGGAACAGCAGAAACACACTAGTGTTGTTCCTTTTGAAAAGGAACAGCAGAAACACACACGTGTTGTTCCTTTTGAAAAGGAACAGCATAAACACACACGTGCTGTTCCTTTTGAAAAGGAACAGCAAAAACACTTAGAATGCAAAAAGAAAATCAAGAAAACATATATACAAGATGTTATGTACAAGTTATGAAAAAAATGAATTCCTTAAATTATAGGTGAGGAAGATTTCGCTTCCTCTCCTGAAATTTCCATATCAGTGTCTTGTCGTAGCTGCAAACAGAAGGATTCCTGAGTGAGTGGCTTTCGATAGAGACAAACTCGGTGGCCATTTACTTTGAATGCATATCTAGAACCGTCAATTGTGATCAGAGTAAGGGTCTCGTTGTCATTGTTGGAGAGGTAAATCCCCTCTACGGATAGAGGCGATCCCTACTAGCCCAAAGGGGGTCTAGCAACAATCAAACAATGCTACACTACAGGTTCCTAGTTGTAATTAACAAGTGGGTAAAAGAACCTACTTGGATTCCAACGCTAGTTTGTCGAAGAGATGATCCTCTCACTCCTCTCCAACCGATCACAGTCCTCCACTATCCTCGCGGACGGACACCTGCACAAGCAAAGAGAGAACAAACACAAGCGTAAAATCTACTAAAACAACTATGTATCAGTCAGGAAGGACACAATTTACATTAATCATTCATAGGACAAATGGAAATGGAACCATAAGAGTATTCATCTATCTTTATTAATTAGAAAATAGAGGTACAACCGGAGTCCTGACGCTGAGTCCTTCTCTAGAGGGTCCAGCCAGCATGTCTTCTAAGCATTCACCTTTGAAGTAAATCTCCCAAGTCAAAGAGGTCTCTCTCTCACATACAAGGCAACAAGCTCATGACCTTCCTCAAGCTCAAAGCAATCCTCACACAACACACCAAATGCCTACAAAGAGCAGCACTAATGCACTAAGAATTCCTCAATCAAAGTCTATATGTTCCAACTAGCTGCTCATGGGCAATGGAGGAAGCTTATAAAGGAGAAGGGGTCTCCTTGAATAGCTAAAGGATGAGCTTTCCCCCAAGATAAGTGGATGGTCAGTCGAACAGACATGCCAGGGAAAGGATGGCGACCTCAACAATGCTAACAACCAAGTCTGGAGGGATCTGGAAGGCTGGTTGTTAGAACAACTTCGCCCAAACAGGATCAGCGCGGGTGAGACACTGAACTGACGCACTGACATTGCAGATCAACTATAGAGGAGGTCCGGTCAGCGCTCAACAGGACAAACGGAGGGTGCGCTGTTCGTAAAATGGGACCAGCGCGGAAAAGACGTGTTCTTCCATGCTGGCAGCGCATCAGGTACACTGGACTCCGCCTGTCAGTGCGGTTATTTGATTAACAGACGCAATGATTCAGTTAACTTAGGCAAAGAGGGTTTTTTAGCCATTTTGAGGAGCATGAGCATAGGTGAATGTGGTTTCACAACATAGTAGGGAGGCTGACATGATGGCAATGACATTTTACTGTGTAACAAACATGACCTCAATAATTTAAGGCTCACTAGTTGATTCACATTTTTTCATGATTAGGATTTTATAACTAGCTATAAATAAGGATGGAGACCTCCTTAGGAATCATGTATTAGATTAAATTATATTTGATATTATCTCATTATAAGGTTACCTCACTAAATATACAAGGATACGGCATCAAAAAAGAAACCTCGTAAGATTGATGAGACTAAGTGGACTCTCTTATCCTCCTTTAGAGGATTCCTTTTTCTCCTTTCAAATCCTCTTATCTCTCAAATAAAAAAGTGTGTATGATCTCTTGAAGGGAAGACACCAAACACTAACTAATGGCTATGTTTTTACAAGAAGTTAGCTTAATACTATGAATCTCAAGAAACATCTACATAACATAACCTTACTTTTCCTTCTCTTGTTCGAAGTATGCCCCATGGCTTCCTTCTATAGCCAAAATCCTTGCTCTATTAAAGCTAGCTCTATGTGTGAAAAATCCAAATTTCATTGGTGGTTCTCCATATTTTAGTGGACATGGAACCACCATAGGAATAGGTAATGAATGTGAATGGAGATTGAGGCTCTTAGTACAACCTCTCTAGATTTATCATAATGGGATATTTAGCATTCATTACACCACAAGTGGTTGAATTTGTCACATTTTTTTTATTTACCAGTAAGTCATGCAAATGAATCACAACCTACATAGGTTTTGGGTTAATATTTTGTATAGGTGGATTATTCATGAGGTATCCTTTTACTATGTTTTGATGATGATGATGATCCTCCTAGTGGTCATTTATAGAGTTTGTGAGTGATGTTTATGTGATAACAATAAACTTCTATTTGGCTAGAGATACACTGCAACATTAAATATATTTATATCTCATCCTTCATATGTCTGCATATCATTTTTTCTTCTTGATTCCATTTTTATACTTTATATAGGCCCTTTTAGTAATTGTGAAGAATAAAGTTGCAATCCTATAGCATTTTATGTTAGCATTTGGGACACATTCAACTCATCATGTACTTCCATAGCACTTGCCTTACACTCAATAAGACTTGCTATATTTTATTTGTAGTAATAAACCTAAAGCTCCAAATTCTATATTCTTTTCTAAATTCTTCCAATTATTTTACCATTTGTATAATATTGAATCATTTTTTTGAATGCAAGGAATCCCAAGTAAAGCTGTCAGTATGGGTCTTGAATTAGTTATATTAATAATAGGAGGCTATGTGGTAGAATTAGTTCCTAATCATTTTAAATATTGAAATTCTTATGGGTCTACCTTATTAATTTTTTATTTCTATAAAAAACAAAAATCAACAACAACCACTTGTTCTATGTCTAGTTGTGAAGCATGTCAAGTGTTCAATCCTAAAAATTGAGTGTGATCTCATATATGTCTAGATCATAGGAATGGGTGTTATCTCTAGGGGAAATGATTCATGTGGTTCGAATTTGCTTCCCCCATTTGACATGTTTCATTTATTTTATTCTCCTTTCTCTTTTTCTACTCTTCTTCTAATTTTGACATGGCTTCTACGTTTACTTTTCCCTCATTATCTAGTCTCTCATCTTCAACCTCTATGGGGTTGTGTTATATTCTTTCCATGACTAACCTACGTGGTAAACTAGGGGGTTAGAAGGGAGGCAGCAGCCCCCCCTGTCCAGAGGGTTTGAGGGGGGCAGGTAGCCCCCCTCTACAGGGTTTGGGGCAGCACCCCAGGAAAAACAAAATTGGACACAATGGTTTTTCGGTCCATGGTTTTGGGCATGATGGTTTTCAATCAATGGTATTGGATGCTTTGGCATGTATAAATATGTATTATAACATTTAAAGGAACATAATAAAAAATCAAGTTGGTAGTCCTGGTTTTGGGATCTAGGGGAAAATCTTTATGCATATGTGTTTTATGTGTTATGCTCTCATATTGTCTATTTTTTGTGTTATAGAATTTGTATGCAGGTAATTTATGTACAGGGTTAAAACCTACATTTGGTATCAGAGATGTTTTGGCTTCAAGGGGACGCCTTTGTTGTTGAGGGATTTTGCTCAGGACTGTGGTAGACCCTATTGAGTGGGAGATCTGCGAGATGGATTTTGGTGGTGAAAGAAGATGGCGAACAGTGGAAAGATAAAGATCGATAAATTTAATGGTCAGAATTTTGAGTTGTGGAAATTCACGATGGAGGATTTTTTGGTGGATAAAGATCAGTGGATCGCGATAGAACGGGGTACTAAACCAATGGGAGTGTCCAATGAAGAATGGAAGAAGTTGGATCAAAAGGCAAAGAGCACAATACGATTGTGTGTCTTAGATTCAGTATTGCTGAATGTATCAGGGGAAGGTACGCTGAAGGCTTTGTGGTACAAGTTAGTGACTTTGTATCAATCTAAGTCTCTGGTGAATAAACTGTTCCTGCGGAGAAAGTTGTATAACCTGAGGATGAAAGATGGAGACTTGGTGATAGATCATCTGAACGCATTTAATATTATGGTAAGTCAGTTAGCATTTGTTGATATTAAAATTTCAGATGAAGATGCATCATTTTGTTGTGTTCTCTAACAGATTCGTGGGATAATCTAGTTATTGCAATAGGTAGCAATGCAACTGCCTTGCATTTTGATGAAATAGTCTCATCCTTGCTGATGGAGGAGATGAGACGGAAAAATGTGGAGAGCCAGAATGGTGATGCCTTGTCTGTACGAGGATGGTCCCAAGAGAAACAAAAATAAGTCATCGAGTGGGAGATCTAAATCTAGGGGGAGATCTAAATCTCCAGGAAAACCTATAAAGGTGGTGTGCTGGAACTGTAGAAAGGAAGGGCACTACAAAAAGGATTGTAAATATAAAGCTCATGACAAAAGAAAGGGATCTGATGATGCTCCTTCTATGGAGGCAAAAACCACCTCAGATGAAGGTGGGGATGTGTACTTGGCTTCTTCAAGTACACATGTAGATCAAGAGGCATGGTTGATTGACTCAAGTGCGTCCTTTCACTTCACTCCCCATAGAGAGTGGTTTTGCGAGTATGAGAAATATGATGGTGGTGATGTCTTCTTGGGGGATGACAGGCAGGCTAGAACTGTTGGTCGTGAAAAAGTGAAGTTGATGTTGCAAGGTGGAAGCGTTAGAACGCTGTACAAGCTACAAGGTAGCACTATTGTGGATGGGTGCAATAGTTCTATGGTTCCTGAAAGTGGAGCAAAAAATCTAGTGGTCTTTGGAGAGAAGACCATGTTGTGGCATCAAAGGCTTGGACATATTGGAGAGAAGGGCCTTCAAATACTTCGTGGTAAAGGTATGGTAGAAGGTATGAGTAATAGCTCTCTATATTTTGATTTCTGTGAAAATTGTGTATATGGGAAGCAAAATCGAGTGAGCTTCCCCTCTGGTGGTAAGAGGGCAAAACAGATATTAGAGCTTATGCACAGTGATGTGTTTGGACCTGTGAAGGTTCCAACACTAGGTAAGTCTATGTACTATGTATCATTTATAGATGACTTCTCAGGGAATACAAGGATATATTTCCTTAAGAAGAAATATAAAGTCTTTGACAGGTTTAAAGAATTTAAGGATTTGGTGGAAAACCAGATAGAGAAGAAGATAAAGGTGTTGAGGATAGATAACGGTGGAGAGTTTTGCAGTAAGGAATTTGAAGAATTCTGTAAGAAGTGTGATATATCACGACAGAAGACTACTCCATATACACCTTATCAAAATGGAGTTGCAGAAAGAATGAACAAGACGTCGATGGAAAGGGAAAGAACCATGCTCAGTGGTGTCGAGTTAGGATAGGAATTCTAGGCAGAGGCGGTGGAGACAACATGTTACCTGGTCAATAGATCACCTTCATCAGCGTTGGAGGATAAGACTCCATAAGAGGTATGGACTGGTAAGAACCCACTCTTTCACATCTGAGGGTATTTGGATGTGATGCATATGTACATGTTCCAAAGGAGAAACGAACCAAGTTGGATTGTAAATCTTAAAAGTGCATATTTATTGGGTATAAGGATGGTTTAAAGGGTTATAAGCTTTGGAAACCAGTAACAAGGAAGGTTGTGTATAGCTGAGATGTGGTGTTCAGAGAGGTGAAATATGTTATTAAACATGAATTCCTACCAAGGGAACCTGAGAAGATAGAGTTTGAGCTAAAGGAGGAAGAATCAGACTCTACAATAGAGGAGGAATCAAAGGATGAAGAGCCACAAACTCTGGCTATGAGATGATCAGTTCGAGAAAGAAGGAAACCAGAAAGGTATATTCCATCTACTTTTTGTTCAAATTGTGCTTTATCTGTTACTCATGATGATCCCAGAACTATGAAGGAAGCAGTGGATTCAGAGGATGGAAAAATCTGGAAAGAGGCCATGGTTGATGAAATGGCATCTTTGCACAAAAATGAAGCTTGGGATCTAGTGGAGTTGTCAGATGGAAGGAAACCCATTGGCAGCAAATAGGCGTTCAAAAAGAAGACAAATGCAGAAGGAAAAGTGGAGAAATACAAAGCTCGGTTAGGTTATTCTCGGGTGTCAGGAATTGATTTTGGTGATATTTTTTCTCCTGTTGCCAAGGTAACTTCTATTAGATTACTTTTATCTATTGCTACTACTTTTGATTTTGAGGTAGAATAGATGGATGTGAAGACAACATTTTTTCACGGGGATCTGGAAGAGGAAATCTACATGAAGCAACCTGAAGGCTTTGTGGTGAAGGGTAAGAAAGAACTGGTATACAAGTTAAAGAAGTCTCTATATGTGTTAAAACAGTCACCAAGGATGTGGTTTTAGAAATTTGATACATTTATACGGGGACTTGGCTTCACCAGAAGCAAAGCAGATCACTGTGTGTATTTTAAATTAATTGGTGACAGTGTTATTTATTTGGTCTTGTATGTGGGTGATATGTTGTTGGTTGGAAATGACAAAGAAATTATCTAGGATTTGAAGAACCAATTGTCCTCCAAATTCGACATGAAAGATCTTGGTGCTACAAACTATATTTTGGGCATGGAAATTACAAGAGATCAGGCAAAGAGGAAGATCTAGTTAAACTAGAGGAAGTATGTCGAGACAATACTGCAGAGGTTTAATATGTAGCATAGTAAATCGGTGAAGATTCATATTCGTGTAAGTTTGAGGTTATCTGTTGAATAGTGTCCCAAGACACAAGAAGAGGAAGAGGACATGTCCCGTGTTCCATATGCAAGTGCAGTCAGTAGCTGGATGTATGCAATGGTCTGTACTAGACCAAACATTGCACATGCAGTGGGAGTATTGAGCAGTTTTATGTCAAAACTAGGGAAGGATCACTAGACAGCAGTGAAGCGAGTTTTCAAGTATTTGCGTGGCACTAGTGATTATGGTTTGTGCTACTAAGGAAGACCAGGATTGGACAAAGTGTTGGATATTCGTGGCTTTGTTGATGTAGACTAGGTTTGAGATCTGGATCATAGAAGATCTACAAGTGGGTATGTGTTTAACCTATTTGGAGGTGCAGTCAGTTGAATGAGTAAGAAACAATCTGTAGTCGCACTATCAACTATAGAGGCAAAATACATGGCAGCCACTCATGCAAGCAAGGAAGCAGTTTGGTTGTAGATGTTTTGTTCAAGTATGGGGTTTGTATAGGAAGCTATAAGAATAGACTGTGATAGCCAAAGTTCAATTTTCTTGGCAAAGAACCTTGCATATCATTCAAAGACAGAAAATTGATGTTCAATATCACTTTGTGAGGGATATGATAGAAGACAAAAAGGTGTTGCTAGTAAAGGTGGACACTTTGAAGAGTACTGCAGATACATTGACAAAATTTGTGTGCTCTGAGAAGTTCTCTTGGTGTAGAGAGACAATGGGCATTTCAGGGTTGGAAAAATGACTAAGCTCTCTTGTGGCCCCTATGGAAAGAAAACAACAAGTGGGAGAATGTTGGGTTGTGTTATATTCTTTCCACGAATAGCCCATGTAGTTAACCGATGGGTTAGAGAGGGGGTAGAGCCCCCTTTTTTGCGTCGATTGTGTACTTGGGGGGGTCATAGTGGGTTTGAGGCATACTCATAACCCCACTTTATGGGGTCCGGGGTAGTGGCCCTGAAAATTTTGGTTTTGGACCCTATGTTAGGTTGGTTGGACCCCTATGTTTTTGTGCATGATTTTCACACATGTTTTTTGGACGTGATGGTTTTCTGTCCATGGTATTGGATGCGATGGGTTTTTGGTCCATGGTATTGGATGTGATGGCATGTATAACTATGTATTATAACATTGAAAGGAACATAATGAAAAATCAAGCTGGTTGTTTTCCCGGTTTTGGGATCCGGTGGAAAATATCTGTGTATATGTGTTTTATGTATTATTCTCTCGCATTATTTATTTTTTGTGTTTTAGAATTTGTATGCAGGTAATTTCTGTATGGGGTTAAAACCTACAATGTGTAGATCTCAACCTACATAATAAATTCGCAGAATTTATACACCACTATACGAAACGTTATCCGTGTATGTATGTGACTATCTAGAGACAAACCTATGTATAGAACTAAAACATTTCGCTGCAAACACAACTTCACTCTCTACAACCTTCACTGTCAAAACTACAGACTTTTGAATAATTATTTTCAATGACAACATCACAATAATCACAAATTCATCATTATTAGTTACTTTGACATTTGCAACAAGTAATTCAATAAAGCATATATTTCAACATACTTTCAGATCTTTCAGATTTGGGTCTTCTCCTTACTCCCTAATGCACACTTGTTTAAGATCAAATCATTCATAAACAATCGATTACTTACGCACCTAGCACCTTGATCTCCATCTCCTTATATAGCTTTTTCCTTAGCCAATACCTTAGATAAATCCTTTAGTAATGTCGTTAGTATTCTTTCAAGGGATCAAATAACCATTGTTGCTCCAATTACTATGGACCAATACCATGGTAGTGACTCATGGTATCCAAATTACCATGGTTCGGATTATGTACGTGATATTTTCTCATAAGACTTGCATATTTACGCAACCCTCCTTAAAAGAAACCACGTATACCTTTTCAAACATAACTTTTGTAATCCATCTGACACTGAACTTTCATTCTTCTATCCATGTCCTCTATATTATTTGTACCAATCTGCATGATATGATATTATCACAATGTTGACATCAAGTACATATTTATCAATGAGTTTTCCATTAAGGACAACATATTAGCCATAATTCCAACAATCTAGAGTCAGAGCCTCTTAAATTATTCAAGTTAGTCACCATGGGAGTCACCATGGATTTGCAATCCATTAGACTGAATCTTTGAAGGATCTCTAATACATAATTTCCTTGACCAAGGAAGACTTCACCAAGTTTATGCCATACTTCTAATCCTAGGTATAGTGCATCAACTGAACATCCTTCATGTCGATTTAGAAGCCAACCATTCTTGCATTGAATGACAATATGCTCAACACCTGTCAAAAACAAATCATAACATATAATAATAAGATCATAGGTGCATTCTTCACAACCTTAAAGTAAAGCTTTGGATTGACTTCTCTCTTGGTAAATCCCAGTCTCGTCAAAGAATTGTTTATACGAGCATATCAAGCTCTTGGAGCTTTCTTGAGTCCATACAAGGCCTTTTTCAACATGGAAACATGAGACTCCTTTCCATATACATCAAATCCTTGAGGTTTCTTTATGTACACCTCTTCCTCAATCACACCATTGAGAAAAGTAGTCTTTACATCTATCTGGGGCATTTCCCATCCCATATAAGAAACAAGTGAGATGATGGATCTAATGGAGAGCATGCTTAAACTTGTATATCGACTTAGAAGACACCAATGACTTCACTTCAGGCCTTGGCATGATTTTCCAAACATCATTCTTCATGATTTATTGGTACTCTTCATTCATTTCCTCCTTTGAAACCTATTGACTGGCTACTTCTTCATATGTGGAAGTTTATTCATCAATGAGTTTTGTCATGAGAGTTGCATAACTAGAGAACCTTTTAAGTTTCTTCACCCCTCTATATGTACCATCAGGAACTACATCTCCTTCTGTCTCTTCCAATGTGGATCTAATCCATGTTGACCTCTTCTTGATCTCTAGAACATGACTGCTTCTACTAGATCTTGAGGTCCTTTTGGCCTTCTAGTACATTCTATAGAACTTGAATTCTCTTCCCTTAAGGCTTGCTATTGTACTTCATCCAAGGAATCTACAGAGACTTCCTTAGACCTCTAATATGATATTTCTCATCCAAGGTAACAACTCAGTTGAACTCAATCTGTTGCTACTATGGAATGTATATTCTATAGGCCTTTGAAGATTCATTATATCCAACAAATATGCCTTTCTTTCCTGAAGGCTCAAAATTTTTCCTCCTATCCTTAGGAACATGAATATATATAGGACAACCAAAGAATCTCATGTGCCCAATCTCTAGATTCATTTTAGAGAAGGATTCTTTAGGAGTCATACCTTCCAGAACTTTATGAGGACTTCAATTTTGAGTGTACACAAATGTCTATGATGCTTCACCCTATAAGAACAATGGGAAGTCCAAGTCATGCATCATGGCCTTGGCGGATTCTTTAATTGACCTGTTCTTTCATTCTACTAGACAATTTTGTTGTGGATTATAGGGAATAATTAGATCCCTCTTAATCCCAACTTTCTTGCAAAAAGAAAAAATCTCCTTTGAGGTGTACTCTCATCCATTGTGAGATCTCAATATCTTGATATTTCTTCCTGTCAATTTTTCCACTTCAGATTGGAATTCCTAGAACTTGTCAAATAATTTGTCCCTAGTCTTCTACATATATATGCATGTCTTACAAGAGAATTCATTAATAAATCTCACATAGTACAATGAATTACCAAGATATTTTACGGGCATTGGACCACATACATCATAATGAATTACATCCAAAACTTCCTTAGATCTATTGTCACTATTTGGAAATGGTTCTTTGATGTTCTTCTGAAGAGAACAACCTTTCCATACACATCATTACTAATTGTCATTTCAAGAACCCCTAACACTATTTGACTTAATTTGGGAAATGCTCTAAAATGAATATGTATGTACCTTCAATGCGACAAATCACTTGGATTTATTGCATCATGTACTAGTGCTTTATCTAATTGACATAAGAGTTTATGCAGTCTTCCATCATGAATCCCAATAACCCTAGCATCATCTATACTAGATCTCTTGGACCAAACGAGTACTTTTCCATCCCCAAAAGCATCTCTATCTCCTTTACCTTATAAACAAGAAACAAAACTAGGATTTTTTTTCAAACCTGGTACATAGAGGACATTGCAAAGATGTACATTATTACCAAATTTCAACTCTATAAATTCATTTCAAACTCCTTTGACTACATAGTTGTTAATGTCTCCCAGTTCAACCTTTGATACAACTTATTTTCCATCTTTCTTGATGGATTACCATGCTCTCCAGTCATGTGCCTTAATGCTCCACTATCTACCAACCACATGTCATTGACATTTGCAAAGGAGCCTGTCAAAGAAGAATAATAGAAGAAATCCTTTTCATCTTTGGTATTCTTTGGTTTTTCATCTTCCTCAACTTCCTCAACTTCTAATGCAAAATCATGTTGTTTCAATTTTCTTTTCTTGTTATCCATATTATTACAATACCTTTTGAAATTTCCATATTATTGACAACCTTAACTTTGTATCTTTGATAAATATTTCTTCTTCTTAGAGGAAGAAGATACTTTTCCTGACTTTTTGTGTTGAGGTCCAAATATCTTCTTCCTCTTGTTCTTGAAATGAGCTTCTAGGGCTTGAAATTACTCATCTTGATGATATCTAGCCATCAAGCTTACTTCTTCTTGAGAACGTGATGTCCATAATTCTTCAAATGTAGGTGCTTCCTTCCAACTACTTATACCTGCTACAAAAACATCCCATGATCTAGGAAGACCATTGAGTGTTATAATTACAAGTTCTTGATTAGGGATGTATTCTCTATTTGCTTGAATCTAATCTCTTATTTGGGAAATCGTTACTAAGTAAGAAGCCATAGTATCATAGTTAGTCATCCTTTTATTTAGAAGTTCATTTTTCAAGCTCCTTGATTGACCGACATTCTTGATTGTGCAGAGATTCATTAGAGCATCATACATATTCTTTGAGGTATCAAGTTCTGTAATGTAGGGAACCAAATGATCCCTAATGGAGTCCACTACGATGCTCATATCATTGATTTCATCCTCCTTGAACTTTTCTCTTTCTTCATCATCTTCTAGTTCAACAACCTTTCCCTTCAAAATGTCCAAAACCTTGTTCTTTGCAAGAAGAATATATATTCTAACTTTCCAAGCTCTGAAATTAGATGCTCCCTCTAGCTTGTTTTCAGATTTCACAGGGGAAGTCATATATACCAATCTAAAAGAAGAACTTGCATAAAATGTTCTGTAGGGTTTTTTTAAAGTGATCTCAATGTTCCATCCTTCCTTCATCAAAGATTTGATTTCATCTTGATTTCCTTAGTGCAATTAGGGTTAGTCCAATATTTCTGAAATTTTGATAATTAATTTTGATGTAGATCTTCTTTTAGCATATTCCAACATTTCATTCAACAATTATCCTTCATAAATTCAACCATAAATAACAATGGAACAATAGAGATTGCAACACACAATATTTACCATAGGAAAACCCATTGCAAGGAAAAAACAAGAAAACTTTTCAGTAGAGAAATTCTTCTTTTTCAATGAGAGACACACGTAGACCTATGGTCAAACCAGGTCTTCTCCTCTAAGTCAAATCACCCAATATGATCTTTCACTTTGCTCTTGATCCTGCACTTCTATAATTTTCTCTCTCCTGTAATAGCCATTTTCCCCAGAATTTCGACCTTGCAATATTTGCCTCAGTAACCCAAAATCTTCTCCCCCTGCCACAATTTCCCAAGAAAAATGTGAACCATGGAGAGAGAAATTACCCCACACGTACATGTGGTTAGAGAGATAGAGAAGAGAGAAAACATGGCCTTATTTTTCTTCCTTCTGTTACATAGCATTTTTTCACTATCCCTGTACTCCTCGTTCCTTGATCCTGGGGGACCTCTACAGTGAACCCTACATGATTCCCCTTCATGAAGAAACTCCCATTGTGTCCCTCTCCATGAACAAAACAATTCCCTTTTGCACCATTTCCCGAAGATCTTTTGTTTTTCCCAGTTTACAAGACCAACGCTAATGACCCTTGTTCTCCTCGCGCCAATATGCAAGGATTAGAACTATCCCTAGCACTAACTGGAGCAACTAAGCCTTGTTCCAGTCACGCCAATCCTCTTTTGGATTAAATAAGGAGACAAAGCTTCTAGCTCTAGAAGCTTCGTAACGGAAGTCTAGTAAATTGTTGGGTCAGATGGAGCCAAGGATGTCAATTTGGGCTCCTTTCGTCTATTAGGATGGAGCTACCTCAAGAGATAAGACCTTCTCCCTTGAGAAGATGAACCATCTCCCATTCATTCATGCTATATAAACCTCCCTTTTTCCCAAGCACAAGCTAGTGTTGTAGTGTTAAGTGTTAATGTTGGTGTGCTAGTGCTAATTAAGTTTGGAGTAAACAACAAGCTATTCATAGTTGTAGCTCTCTAGTTGTGTGAGGGAGAAGTGTGAATTCGGTTTAGTGTGAAGTCTAAAGGGAAAAGCCTTAAAAATATCATTGTTGAGGCCATCATTGAATGCTAACGGAAGTATGTGGGAACTTGTTTTTGTCAGAGGATAACGGAAACATCAAGACAATGGTTGTAATCTCTTCTTGATGCAATATATATGCAACTATCGATTGATTTTCTACATAATGTGTCATCTTACATGTTTATGGTTGAATGTTTCTTGACTTGTTAAGTAGGTTGAATTACAATTTGTCTATTATCATGATTGTTGTTTGTTATTGGTTACTTGTTTTAGGTGTTCGAAGAAAGAAACGAGAGATAGCTGGAGCGAGCAAGAAAGGTCATCATCAAACAGAATAAGCATACAAAGAGGTAGGTCCTCTTAATTGGTTCTAACCTAAGGAAATCTTCCATAGAATGTATCGGTTGTGGCTAGACCCATTATTGGGGTAGAGGAGTTGTTTGTGTCTGCACTCATAATTTTACTTCACCACAAATTGGCGACCATACTGGGGAACCAATCCTTCTATTTATTTGTTTGGGATTTCATGGTTTTGCGTGAACTTTCCTAGTTCCACTTTTTCCCTTTGGTTCTGTTTTTTTTCCTTTAATTATTAGTCTAAGTTTGAAATTCATAGCGGCAAGTCTGGTCCCAGCTTTAAATCTTTTTTTTTTTCTTGGCTTCCTCGCTCAGCGCACTTAATTTGCTGGCAATCACGTTGATCAGCGCAATATGCTGAGAAACAATCGTGCTGACCCCCTTCTGGCGTTTGTTGTCAGTTAGGCAGTCGCGCCGATGCCTGTAAGGGAAGATTAGGGTTTGTCCCAAATCTTGGCCAGTGTGTTTTGCTCTCATGATTTCGACCCCATGAGCCTTTTAGACCATTTTCTCCCTGACTAGAAAGCTTCTTTTCATTTGGTTTGTTTTCTTATTGATTTGTCATCTTTCTGCTTGATTTATTGGGTCATTGGATGGTTAGTGGTTCTAGGCCATCTAGATTTTCATCCATTCATCTAATCGTGAACTTAGTGAGTCGGTTTGTTGGTGCATTTACTCCTTGCATTTCATTTGCGGTCCTGCTATGACTTTGACCCCCATTACACAAGTTTCAAAAGTTTGTGTTTGCTTGGCTAAACATTTCTTTTCCGACATGGATCACATTTCTTGTCTTGTTTTTGGTAAGTTTGGTGTTTCATTAGTACGAAAGAGATTCTCTTTTTGTGTTTTCATTTGCTTGAAGAGCTAATTGTCTCGAAAAAATTTTCATTGAAGTGTTGTATACGAAAAGTTCATTTTGTCATTTCATTAGTTCCTCAATTAGTTCTTCAATCCCTCCAGTCAGTGGCCAAGCTGTGCCACCACCTAGGGGGAAAAATTTGAATGTTTCTATGGTGTTAGGCGCCACCAATGTGAGTATCTCACAGGCTCACATGCTTGGTATGAACTAGCCTTCTTCTCGCGTTATTGAAAACCCTACTGGTCCTACTGGATCGAGCAATGTCTAATACCAACAGGTTCAAAATATCACTGGTCCATCTGGGTCAAGAAATTTCTAGTATCAACAGCCTTATGAGGCTCAGGTTCAATACCAAACTCCTTACATTCCATATGGTTATCAAGGAATGGTTAATTTGCCTTATGTCCTTCAGTCTGGGTAGTACGTTCAGCCCAAGTCATCCACTTTCTAGGGTGGCTATGGCTAGATTTAGTTTGGAAATTTTCTGGGCACTATTCAAGTACCCTTGTAACAGCAAGGACAACCTCTACAGCAATAAGGCCAAACTTTGTTGCAGCAAGGGCCATCCATGCAACAACAAGGGCAAATGATCCCGCAGTAAGGTGAGCTGCAACAACCATAGGGGAAACCCTCTCAACAGTTGCATCAAACTGTGTAGCAGCAGATGCAGTATTCTCTACAAACCTCCCAGCCTATGTCTTCACAGGGACAACCTCTGCAACCCCAAAGACAGCTTTTGCAGCAACAAGGACAACCCTTGCAGCAATAAAACCAACCCGGGCAACAAAAGCCCTTATATACATATCAGTAGGGTCAACCCCTACAAGGGCAAGGCCAGGGTAAATTCCTATAGCAGCAGACCCAAAAACCTAATGTCCTAGGTCAACAAGTCTAGAATCCTTTTGGCCAAGGGCAGCAAGTACAAAACCTTAATGTCCTAGGTCAGCTGGTCCAGAATCCTTTTGGCCAAGGGAAACAGGTACAAAATTCCTATGTCCAAGCGAAACAAGTGTACAGTCCTTATGCCCAAGGGAACTGAGTCCAAAATCCTCTTGTTCAAGGCAAATAGGTTCACCACCCGTATGTTAAGGGACAATAGGAACAATACCCATTTGTCCCAGGTCAATAGGCTCAACTACTTCTTAACCTGTACATTTCTTATCAGCAACCTGTGATTGAATAGTTCCAAGGTATTCAAGGTCAAAATCCTCCCTATGGTCAAGGTAACCCATAATGGGGGCAGAATCAAATGCCATATGGCCAAAATCCCCCACTGTGGGGCCAAAATCCTTATCAATAGGGATGGGATCCTTCGATTGGACCTGCTTAATGACCTCCAATGCCTTTTAATAATCAATTTCCACTCTTGGCCACACGAGAGTTTCATATGTGCCTCGCCTTATGAATGATCCAATTCTTCACTTGCCATATTGGCCTCCAATTCCATCCAAGATCCTGAGCGATTGTCCTAAGTTCGATGGGAGAGAAGAAGAAGATCCTCAAGTCCACGTGATGACATATCACCTTTGGTGCTCTTCGAATTCTTACGTTAATGATTCCATTCATCTCTGTCTTTTCCAATGAACCCTCACAGGTGCTACAACTAAGTGGTACATCGAGCCTCCTCAAAGTACTTACCATGAATTTAACTCTTTAGCCATGGATTTCCTCACGCATTTCCAGCTGCCGATTCGCTATGAAAGTGGCACCTATTTGCTCACATTCTTAAGAAAGATACTGCAACACACATCTCCAATCAAATCCATGAGTGGAGTCGTAGACGTCGTCTGCTCAAATTCAAGATTGTTGATCAGTTGCTCACCGAATGGTTTGCTAAGTCATTCGTGTCTCCAATTGCTCATGATATAGTTATGGGTGGGTGTGTTACTGAAGAACAAGCTATTACTCATGCCTAGTACTCAGATCTAGTTTACTCTCAGTCTCATTTTTGTATGAGTTATTACCCGATGCTCTGCAGCCATCATCCGATCCCATGACATCGAAGTCATAGGATACAGCCCCTATTGATGGAGTCATTGGTTCAGTGTCTCAACCCCATACTAAATCTTCTTCTAAATAGAAGTCGGTCTCAAACACTATTTCCAATAGTTTCTCCTAGAATCCACCTGGCCCTGGTAAAACCTCATAGGTCCACGATGTCCAGTCTACCACAATGGACAAATCCTTGAAAGGTAAGAAGAAAGGAAAAGGCAAGGGTAAAGCTGATGACCCAAAACAGGGTCCTCCTAAATCGTCTGCTAGTGAGTCTTCACAATGAAAACCTAAGTATCCCTGCCTCATTTACGAGGAGGATGACTATACCAAGGATTGTCCCTAACAATCCAAAGTTATTCATTTGCTCAAAGGCACCTGAGTTGTCCTAAAAGAGCCATTTCTATCTTAGCATACCCAAATGGTAGACCAACCTCAATCCTCTGCTTCCTCAGGTTCTCAAGTGTTCATGATGAGTACGCCTATTAATGTGGTTACTAGATCAAAAGATTACCAAACTCCTGCTCTGACAGTCAGGAAAGAGAAAGAGGCCACCACTTCTTCTTCTGCGCTGAGTTCTGGCCCTCTTCATATCAAGCGCCCTAACCTTGATTTTGCTATACAGAAACCCTCTCGAGGTGTGCTAAGGAAATCCTTATACAATCCCAACGCTCAAGCCGCTTAGCACTATAAGGATAGGGAGAGGTTATGCCACTTAGTCTTGCCTCCTTCCTATTCTACGGGGGCTCCCTATGAGAGTGTGGGGCCACTTAGTGCTCCCTATGAGAGTGTGGGGAAAGTCTTTTTAAAGATTCTTCCTTAATGGGAATATTTCCTCTCCCACCTCCTTATGTTTCCTCTTTCAACATGATCTCAATCAAATCTGGCCCTCAAGTAATACCTTCACCAGATCTTATTACCTAGGGAGAGGTTATGCCACTTAGTCTTGCCGAAATCAATTACGTGGAAATTGTTTTGGCCTCAAGTTCCATTCAAATGCACGCCCCACCAGCTCACCTACACTGTGTCATTACCATTGGTCCTTTTTCCAAATGGGGCATCGACTATATGACATTTAACCCTCGTTCGGCTGGGGGGTATGGATATATTATTGTTGTTGTGGATTATTTCACCAAATGGGCTAAAGCGATGCCTACATACTCTGCAAAGGTAAAATGATGGCTCAATTCCTTTTCAATCATGTTATTTCTAGGTTCGGTGTACCTCAAGCCATTGTGTACCTTAATTCCTTTTCATAGATTAGATGATGGTTGAGTTTACTTCTGCATTGGGTTTGCACCATGATGGTTCAACCTCATATTAACCTCAGGCCAACAACCATGTTGAATCTATGAACAAGGTTTTGGTTACAATGCTTCGACGTATTACTCGGAGGCACAAGTCAAATTGGAATCTCATGCTCTTTTCTGCTTTGTGGGCTTACTGAACCTCAACCAAAGATAGAACTGGTTTCACATTATTCGAGCTTATCTATGGTCTAGAAGTAATGTTGCCGAGTGAGTGCTAGATTCCTTCGCTCAATCTAGCTGTCAAACTTCCCCCCGAAACATCACCTCAAGAAGAGAGCCTCTTATATTTAGAATGACTGGATGAGACTCATCATCTCGTTGCTTTGGTTATCGAAGAATGAAAGAAACGATTCAAGTCCCATTTCGATCAGTCGGTCTCCCCTTGCACGTTCTCTGAGGGTGATTTGGTTTTACTATACGACCAAGCTAATGATAAGCTGGGATTACACAAGTTTGAGCCCATGTGGCATGGGCCCTACATTATGAAACGTGTTTTTCAAAAAGGGGCCTATGACCTTATCGATTATAAAGGAAATCCTTTGGACAAGCCTCAAAACAGGCTTTACCTCAAGAAGTACTATGCTTAGGTAATCTTGCATGGTTACTTGTGTACATTAGTGTGTCATTCATTTTGTGCAGTGTGGTTTGGTGTGTTAGTTTTCAAACAACGTTCTTGTTTACTATGTTTTCCTTGCTTTGTAGATGTTTGTGACTCCCCACATCAGTTTCGCTGGCAGTGCTTGCCATAGTACCCAGAACCTATCATTCGTGGCATTGGGATATTTATGACCCTCAGGGTGAGTTCATTCGTCTTTAAGGTATCTGTTTAGGTCACACAACTAAAAACATTGTTGAATATAGTGCGGTCATCAAACTATTGTCAGAAGCCATTGCTCTTAACATTCGAGAGTTGGTTGTCAACCTGGCTTCATAGCTTTTCGTCCTTCAACTCAACAAGCAATAATCCGTCAAAAACCCTCAGATATTGAGAATGTATCTCCGTATTTGTCTACTTGAAAGACATTTTGATGATATTACATATCATCATATTCCTAGACACATGAATACATTGAGAGATGCATTAGCTAATTATGTGTTGGATAGACATTTACGAAACATGTGAAAAGATAAAACAAATCATTTGTACCTTATTAAGCAAGAAAATACAACATATATATCTATATATCTATATATATATATATATATATATATGGTGATAATGTTTGATACATCAAAACACCAAAAAAATAATATGTGTGTCCAAAAAATAACATCGGCAGCTCGCAAGCTTCATATATCCGTGGCACGCAGGCCTCAAAAATGTAAAATGTTGGACCTAGGAACTAATCAGCATGCTGATCATGGTAGCATGACACGGCTCATGCAACACAAGTTAGCAATCGACGAATCTGATCTGATACTCCCACCATGTGTCTCTTCTACTGGTGAGGAATGTATCCCACCTGAGCATACTTTGGGATACCACGAGTCAACCCCTCAAGGTTCCTCGCAATCTCCTCCTCATTGTCACTCCCCTCCTGATAAGGAGTGACAACATCGAACTGGTGAGTAACACGCTTGGCTATTGGGGACATCCCAATAGGATGCTTTGGTCCAACATATGCATTAACAAAGTGAAATGTTATAAACACATATATATCAAAAAACAATTAAAAAATAAAAAAAATAAAAAATTGATTTTTACCTTTACTGCCAAAATCCTCTCCATCTAGTAGCGGCATGTCTATATCTCCATGAAAATCGGTGCCACTGTATGTCCAGTCCTCCACGATGATCAATTGTCATCATAGCCATGAAAAGAAGGCAAGTCTGTATGACATGTGTTGGCTCCCAGTGATCCTAGGCATCAAATGACTTCAGTGGGCCATCTGCAAGTCGTATGGCATGGGAGGATCTACCTCAGTCAACTGGTATTGGAACAGTGGCACCCATTCCAAGAAAAAGGTCACTAGTACATATCCGAAGAAAAAATGCTTCAAATTCCTTGCCTTAGCTTTTGTCAGCTAATGTTTTATGTTGATCTTCATGGCTTCTTCCCAATTGAAGATCGTCGGTGTTGTGCAGTCGATGGCATATAGGAATTTTGACTTGTTAGTCTCATGCACTACCTGGGACCCTACCACTCTGTTGATATTCAACAATAGCACTCTGAGTGTCAGATGTCGGACGGTGGAAATATCAATCTTGCCACTCTTGTATTTGAGGGCTTCAGGGCAATGTTCCACAAGCAACAAGGATATGCTTGCCCCAATCGATCGTGGCCCATATAAGTTCACTGGTTCCCCTCTTCGGGACATTTCTATGATGATATATATGTCTGAAGTTTCTAACTCCATCTCTTGCTCACTAATGATGAATATTTCCCGATTTATGTCCCAGAGACTAATTAGGTACCGAAGGAGCTCAGGCGGGGACCACATCTGTGGTGTGAGAAAGAATTTGAGGAGCTCACAGTCCCTCAAAGTGTTCAGGCAATTTGGATCATTCATTCCCTGGGTGTCCACATCCTCATGCTCACGTTCTTTCCAGTACCATTTTCGACGATTCTTTCATGCAAAAACCATAGATTTAAGTCAATAATCATTTTTGGCTCATAAATTTCAAATTCTAACAATGGTTTTGAGGGGAAATTTGTTTTTTCCCTATTCACAAATCCAATGTGCCTATTTTAAAAATAGTTGCGCTGATGGTATGATAGGCCATGTTAATTACCCTTGGTCGATGCGATTCCGTGCCCGAAAGTCGCACCCGAGGGTGAAAACCTTTTGACAAATCCTCCCTCAAAAATCCAAAAAAAGGTTAAAAATAGGAATAAAGGGTATGAAAATGAAGCTTAGGGCTTTGGCTCTTACTTGTAACTGGAAACTTGACGAATGACCTCCCAGATCTCCCGTAATTTGCTCCGTAACAATTAGGGAATAGTTAGTAAAAAGTATTTCACATCAGGGTAAAATAGTAAATGGTAAAAAATATTTACTTTTCGTCCCTTTTATTCAGTTTTTCATGAAATATTAGGTTTTGTAAATATTTTGACATATTTTTCCTCAAGAATTGGATAATTCACTTTACCTTTTTACACAACGACAAGTGATGGATGTTCGATGTGTTGAAATATGGCAACAAGAATATTCCAATTTAATTTTTCCTTGAATTAAATTGTGAATTAAAATCAAATTTACTCTTAACAACTACTTGGAAATAATTAATTAATTTATTTTAAATTAATTAGTTGGAGAAATTCAAGTTAGAATTCTTTCTGAAGTCATGAAAAAGTTATCCCTTAAATTAAGGAGAGAAGATTGAGTTATATTTGAGTTGTAATTAGTTAACTCAGTTTATTGAGTTAAGTCCAGCTAAATTTGTTCCAAACTGTTTGAGGAAATAATAGTGAGTTAACAGTCAATTGATGCATGCTTGCACTCAACTAGTGCTACTCCAGTTAACTGAATATTCCCTCATCAGAAACTCATGCATGTCTATTTTTAGAAATACCCAGTTGAGATTAAAGTCAAGGACAGTGTACTATCAGTTGCATGTGTTTTCTAAAAGAGAAAACTCATTCATGTAGTCAAGAATAAATCCTTGAGGATTGCGTAGTTTTGAAATGTGTGAGATCAGATTTTTCCACTTGGTAAAGGAGAATCATCCACAAGGAAAAATGCAAGGAAATATGAGCTGGAGGGTAGAGAGGAATGCTGGAGAGAAGCCAAGGTTGCCTGTGAGCATCTGTGAGGATTGTAGTGAGAGCTGGTTAGCTGTGAGAGATAAGGCTTTGTACAATTCCTATATATTGGCGATTGATTCTTCTTCTTCTAGTTATATTTTTCAGCTCGATTTTTAAACTTCCACAAATTGATAGTAGAAGTAGTTATAGTATTCTGCTTCAATTTATATTGCATTATTGGGTTAACCTACAACAGATTTTCTACATGGTATCAGTGCTAGATTTGTAGAAAATTTCTGCATGGTATCAGAGATGGATTTGTAGAAATATTTCTACATGGTATCAGAGCTGGATTTGTAGAAATTTTCTACATGGTATTCAGAGCTATGAACAATATACTGAGAAGACAATTTGAAGTTTGAATTTTGGGGTTGCAGGTGCAAATCGAATTCATATCATACTTCAAGGTTGGCCAATAGCATTCTATAGCTTGAGACTTGAGTATGCCTTGTAAGGTAGCTCGAATTACATAGCATGGAAAGATAGAATGGACGTTGTATTAGAAGACAATGGCTTAAACGAATTCATTAATCAAGAAACTCCAAATCCAGCTTCAACTAATGCACAAGAGTTGGCTGAGTGGAAGAAGTGTGTGGTGAAGGCAAGACATATCATCCTTGAGGGATTTCACGACCATATTGTCTCGAGTCTCCATGGGAAGGATACTCCATTTTCAATGTGGAAGACATTAAAGTACCTCTACCAAACAGTAGCGAACAAAGGATATTGGCGATCAAGGATAAGCTTCGAAGAATCAATATGGAAAAGGGTGATACTATTTCCACATATCTGAACAAGCTCACCACCTATAAAGATGAGCTTGGCAGTGTGGGAATAACTAATGCCAATGATGATATGGTGAGCCTTACTCTCCTTGGCCTTCCAAAGAGTTGGAATAGCTACCAGGACTTTGTGAATGGAAGGGAGAAACTGTCGGATTGGGAGTGACTATGGTCGGATCTTATGTAGGAATATATTAGGAGGAGCATATGAGATGGTTCTTCATCCAAGGATGATGATGAATAAAATTTGGCCTTAGCAAGTAAGGAAAGGAAAGGGAAGGGGAAGGCTTCCCATTTCGAATCGAATTCTTCTCATGGAGGGAAGAAGGGTGACATGTCTAAAGTAAGATGCTTTAATTGTCACAAGATGGGACATTATGTGACTAATTTCCCATCGAAGAAGTCCAAGAAGGGATCCTTGGAAGGATTGGAAGGTGAGGCATTAGCTTCTCAGTTTGAAATGGAATTTACCCGCATCGCATGCATGGTGTCATCGATGATGGATTGTGTCTAGCATCTTGATAGTGGAGCCTCATTCCACATGACCGATGATAAAATTTATTCAGTGCCTTAGAGGAGAAAGACCTTAAGATGTGCATAGAGATGGGTGACGACGGAAGGTATAGCGTTTCAGGAGTGGGCTCGGTTGCTTTTCAAAGGGAGCATGGAGCTCCTATCACCTTGAAAGATGTGAAGTATGTGCTTCGACTAAAGAAGAACTTGGTATCGGTCACGATGTTGGAGGACAAAGGCTACGATGTTGTCTTTAGTAAAGGAAAGGCGTTCCTAAGACACATAGCCACGGGTTAGACCATGAGGATAGGGATTCGGGTGAAGAATCTCTATAAAATAGAGGTAGATGACTGTGCAACTTTGAGTACAAAAGCCAAATTGGTGTAAAGCCAATACATTGGCGAGTTGTGGCACAGACAGTTGGGCCATTTGCAACATGGGGCTTTGAAGATAATGCAGCAAATATCTACAGGACTTTCCAAAGGTAAACTTGAGGAAGTTGACACATGCAAAGGTTGTACCTTAGGAGAGTACACTAAATCTTCCTTTCATGATCAAGATAGTCGAGCAAAGGCTATCTTAGAGTGAGTTCATACTGATGTGTGTGGACCATTCTCAATGGCATCCACAATGAAGCAAAGGTATTATGTGATTTTTGTTGATGACTATTCTCGTAAATGATAGATTTATTTCATGCAAAAGAAGGACCAAACCTTCACAAAGTTTTGAGTTCAAAGCTTTGGTCGAGAAAGAGTCAAGGAAGAAGATCAAGGCCTTGAGAAGCGACAATGGTGGAGAATATGTCTTTCAAGAGTTTAAGGACTTCTATGCAGCAGAAGCAATTAAATGAGAGTTGATGACACCTCATAACCCACAGCAGAATGGGGTGGCCGAGAGGAAGAACATAAAGATTGTAGGGGCAACACGAGCAATGTTGCATGACCAAGGCCTACCACTTCACTTGTGGGCTAAGGCATGAAACACAATGGTCTATTTGCAGAATAGAAGCCCGCATTGCATACTTGGGATGAAGACACGAGAGGAAGCTTTCTCAAGTAAGAGACCATATGTGGGTCACTTCAGGATCTTTGGCTCATCGGCATATTTCCATGTGACAAAGGATGCATGGAAGAAGCTTGAGCCGATAGCAGAGTTGGGGATATTTGTGGTGTACACTAATACACCTCACAACTATTAGGTGTACTTGCCTACCAGTTGGAGGACAATGGTTCATAGAGATCTCAAGTTTGATGACCAGAAGGCAATGCGAGTTTCCCTTGAGAGGGAGATCCAACTACAAGTTGTGGAGGAACTATTGGTTCCTAAGGAGGAGGAGCCTCAGACTAATGCGGAGCAGTCACATGCAAAGGTTCCAGGAGTGGAGACATCCACTCAAGCAGAGTCTTCTAGAGATGGACGGAAGCGCACAAGAGAAGCTGACAAATTGTTGAAGGATGCGAGAGATAATGTGGGAGCACCAATCTTCTCAGCACAAACAAAGGAGGTCACCTGAGAGCTACACTGGATACATGCCCTTTTTGGGGAATGTGTTAAGACCGAGCCATTCTCCTTTGAGGAAGCAATGTAGCAGCCAATTTGGGTTGATGCTATGGTGGAGGAGTACGACTCCATAGTTCATAACAGTGTTTGGGATGTGGTTCCGAGACTGGAGAACAAGTCAGTTGTGAGTTCCCGTTGGCTTTACAAGGTAAAGAAAGCTACTGATGGCAGTGTGGGGAAGCATAAGGCAAGATTTGTTGCCCGTGGCTTTTCACAGGTCGAGAGGATCATGTTACTACAGTATATTTCGGCAAAGGAGCAAGATGGTGACATTTTGACAAAGGCATTGTCAAAGTGTAAATTCGAGTTCCATAGAGACAGGATCGGGGTGGCACATAATCCCTTTCTTGTTGAGAGGGAGTGTTGAAATATGGCAACAAGAATATACCAATTTAATTTTTCCTTGAATTAAAATCAAATTTAGTCTTAACAACTACATGGAAATAATTAATTAATTTATTTTAAATTAATTAGTTGGAGAAATTCAATTTAGAAGTCTTTCTGAAGTCATGCAAGAGTTATCCCTTAGATTAAGGAGATAAGATTGAGTTATATTTGAGTTGTAATTAGTTACTCAGTTTACTAAGTTAACTAGAGCTACTCCAGTTAACTGAAGATTCCCTCATCAGAAACTCATGCATGTCTTTTCTGAGAAAGACCCAGTTGAGATTAAAGACAAGGACAATGTACTATCAGTTGCATATGTTTTCTCAAAGAGAAAACTCATGCATGCAGTCAAGGATAATCCTTGAGGATTGTGCAATTTTGAAGTGTGTGAGATGTTATCACTCAGGTTTTTCCCCAGGAAAATTCTAAGGAGAGAATACGGCCGAGGTAACCACAAACCAATATTTTATATACGGGATCTAGCCAGCATGTATCCAAAGAGGGCTCTCTCTTTATATTTTAGCTTTGTTTTGTTGCGTTTTAGGCTAGTTATGAAGTACAACGGTTTGTTTGATTTTTGGATGGTGATATTCAATAGAACCAGGGTGTAAATCTGAGAACTTTAGTCCATTAGGCTAATGGAGTCTTTGAGGATGAACTACTGGATACAGTTTCTCTAACAGAGGGTGGCACTATAGAGCAAGGTAATCAATCATGGAACAATTCATATGCTGGAATCAGATGGAATGGAGTCAGCACGTGAAGGGAAATTAAGAATCCTTCATCATGTTGACAGAGGGAAAATGGATGATTATTGGTAAGCACAAGTTGAGAAATCCTTGACTAATATTCAAAATAAAAGAACCAGGGGAAACAGGAGCAATTAAGAATTCCTGTTTATGCCAATTCTGAAGAAAACATTAATAATAACAGAGATTGAACACAGAGTGTAGACTAGCAAATTCTGAGTTATTCTTTTTCTCTATTATCTAGATTATGAAACATATATGATATAGTAAACATAGAAACTGTAAAACACAAGTTAGGAGAGACTTATTGATCTAGAGAAACGATTCAAGAATTCTGTAACATGGTCCTAAGCATCAATTCCATATCCAAAGAGTCCAACAACAATGTATTCCAACAGCCTTTTATTCAGAAAATTTTCAGAGTTACAGCGTAGTCCAGAAAATGTATCACCAACCCCAAATACTTCACTTGGTTAGGTATTTATACAAAATGTTACAAAATATTTGAATGAGATAATATATAGCAATAACTCATTCTACCAACTCAAGAGAAGAAATAAATAATTTTGAAAACAGGGAGGAATAAATGAAGAAGTAATTATGGTTGTGTTGGTTGCTTTAGTTGGTGAAATATGTTGACTTTAGGCTCAGTGAGTCAGCTAGTAGCTATTTTCCACTGATACTCCAAGCTGCTGCCCCGACCTTCTCGGTCGTATTTGATTTTGCTTCAATACGTTGATGCCCCGCGTGATTCACGTCCATTCTTGTTTTCCGCTTTATGGCCTGTGATACAAAATTTCAATTTTCCGAAAATATAAAAGAAATGAAAGACATGCCTATAGGATCTCCAACATGCTTTGCCACCATTGGTCATCTAGTAATTGGTGTCTTCGCAGTTTTCTTAAATTTTCATCAGCATCCGTGTACCTGAAGAAATTAGGCTGGATTGTGAAAAGATGTTTCACTTCGTGCTCAATATAAAATAGATTTTCTAAATTGTCATACATGCTCTGTCTAGATGGGAGTGCCTTTTCTCCTATAGTACTTGATGATGTTGTGATTTGATTAGAAACATATGTATTCAACCTGTCAGCATAGTCTGCATGTGTCATCAGAGTATAGTCATTGGTTAATAAACTAGGCAGACCCTTTTCCTGCAAAGCTGTGAACCTTTCTGTGAAGGAATTTATCTCCACTTGCATGTCCTGGCACCTCCTGTCCAGATTTTGCATCAAGGTCTTCATGGTCAGAACTCTTTTGACTGTTAGAATGGTGCCCGTCCTGTCTCTGATATCCAGTGTTGCTAGTTCTTCACTAGTTTTGGTGTTCAAAAAGTGAATTAGCCTATTGGATTGTTCAGGCATATGTCCCAATAAATTCCTGGCCTTTTGAATTTCTACTTGAGTTGTTGTTATCAAATCAATCTGCTCATGAATTACCTGTATTGATCTCCATACATCAGTGAGGGATTGGCCAATGTTGGCCCATAAGATTCCTTTAATTTCTGCCAGAGGCTTATGCAGAGAGAGATCCTTCTCTAAGGATCTTACTTTGTTTTCCAATGCTTTTACCTCTCTTGTCCTTTCAGCTACCGTCATCTTGGATCAATCGTAACTCACTTCTAATTTTTCCAATTTCTCTTTAGCTTCTTTCAATTCTGATACTTGGAGTTTTAATTCCTCCATGGCTTTTATTAACTCCTCTATGCTCATAGTAGTGTTGTTGCTTGTTGTTGTACCTGTGGTGATTTCTTTTGTTGATGCCAGGACAATGGGAGGGACTGTTGTTGTCACTGTAGGAGGGGTAGTTGTGATTGTTGGAGCTACTTCAGGTGGCTGGGAGGTCGAATCTCCCTGCTTTTCTTGTAGTGCCTTCTCCAATGCCTACTCTATTTTAGCTAATCTCTCATTCATTTTCAGGAGCGGGTCCATCATGTCCTCCTGTGACTTTTGCTCTATAACCTCTGTGGTTTGTGGATGCATTATAAGAGGCAGCTTTAGCTGTTTCCTGAGGGCAGCAATGTCCTCTTCCTTTTTCTTTATTAATTCCTTTATGCCTTTGGCATATTTGGGATCATGTCCTAGCTCAATGATAATTTCTTCCAAAGATTTGATCTTGTTATATTTGGCTAAAGAGGAAGCCTTTTCCAAATCCAATTGGGTAGAGGTATTATTCAATTAGTTCTACAATTTGTGAGCCAACAATGCTTTATCTGTCAATGTGGAGTAGACCATCTCTCCTGTCTGCTTATGCAACTCAATCTGGTCCATTGGATGAATGTCTTTAGCTAAAACTTCCAGATTGGTCCTGATGTAATCAGCAGCTGACTGTGGTTGCTGTCTTTTGGGCTTAAAGTGACTAAGATCATTTTTCCTTCTTGAATGTCATATGCTGACATTAACCTTTGTTGATTTGTGGGGGCCATCTTTAGCAACTGATTATAAAGCTAAATTCTTAGTGGATCATTCTTTGCTTTTATTTCGGTAAATGTTCTCTTAATGTTAGAACCATGCTTGCTCTGTGGACTGGTGGATGAAACTTCCACACTATGCTATCATTCAATCTCCTGCCTGTGTGAACTAGTCTATGTTCCTATGACCGAGGATGTATCCTAGCTGACAATTTTTTCTCCCCTTAAACTATCTGTGGTCCCCTTAATAAACTCCTCTTCTTATAGAGGGTTTAATCTTTTCCTTTTCACCCCTAGCTGCTCTGCAGAACTGCTGATCGGTGTGTCTTCTTGCCTGTCCCTTTTCTTGCCTTTTTCCTCATTTAGAGGAGTCTGTAGTGCAGGGATTTCTGGTGCCTTTGTTTGTGCTGGAGGAACTTTTCCTTAGCCCTGTTCGTTTGATGTAGCTGGCGGTCTGTCATTATGTCCTGCTCTATGTCTATTACCTCCTTTCCCTTTAGCTAACCCTGTGTTGGCTTTTTGTGAGGGCTGCTAAGAAGTCTCAGCAAAAGATGTATCACCTCCTGTGTGCTGATGCAGCTTGAAGGATACCTGTCCAAAAGAGTCCAGTTCAATCGTTTTTCCAAGATCTTTGATGGCTTTTTCCATTTTCTCTTCCTCAGTAATTTCTTCAAATAATGTGCCTTCTATCCATTCTTGTTGATTAGTATACTGTTGAATTTGAGGGATCTTATGATGAATGTATGCTGACAGCATGTTTTTCACTTTTCTTTCACTTATGAAATGATTGGGGTCATATGGTGATCAATAAAAACTTTGTTTCAATTTAATTTGTTCCCATAAAATCTTATCAACATCTTCCCAACCTTCCCTTTTATTGAAGACAAAAGGGCCCAAGTGATTTCTTATTTTCAGCTGTGCCTTTTTCTTTGCACTACAAAAGTGGGTTAAGTCTGCATTGATAAGCAGCCTGCAGTATTCCAGTGCAAATAGTCTCATAGGCACAAATTTGGGTAGCTTGTAAGGGCACAATTCACAACCATATATTCTTATTTCAGTGTGATTCTAGTATAAGTACCAGTCACCTATTCTGTAGTTTTTGGAGAGCTGTAAAATTTTCTGCACTTCACTAGAGAGTCTAGCAGGAGGAGTTGTCATCAGTAGAGAGGAGGTTAGATGTATAAACAAATCAATGAATTCACAGTAGGTATAAGGGGAGCCATAAACACGGTGGAAGACTGAGGTCTAGAAGATTACAGACCTTCGCTCTCCTTTAAAATACAATCTTCTAATGGGAAACTGAAAGCTGTCTGTTTGATACTACAGAAACAGATGATATATGTATGATGTGTACTTAAAGACTCCTTCTCTGTCTAGACTCATGAATTGCTCATGTATTTTATTGGCTAAAAAAGTGGCATAATCATATTTGACAGCAGGGGGCTGTCCTGGAGTAAATATTGATAAGAGAACCAAGGTGGTCTCATCAACATATTCACTTGTCTTAAATCCCAGGATGTAGTAAATCATGTCTACAATGAGTCTTCCTACTTTAGTGAATGAAGAATGTAGATAAGGAGGAGGTTTCTGGGGCTGGAAATTTGGTTTCATGAATAATTGAGCTATTCTGGTTATCTCTGAATTGGGTAGTTTAGCACCTTGGTCAAGGAAGAATCCCATGGAAAGAGGAGCCAGAGGCTGAGTGGGTTTGAAGTGCAGCATCTCATTTATGGACTCAGGAGTAATGTAAAAGAGGACAGTTCCAGATGGAGTCATGACTGCTCTTTGGGTAGGTCCATAACTAGCACAGCTTTGGTGGATATATATGGAAACACATTCACTGAGGGGAGGTAGTACATGGGCAGGTTAGACTCCCATATTCCATAGACATCAGAATTGTTGCGGTAACTATTCCTAATTTCACAAAATGCTTGGAGGTGAGGCTTATCACTAATGAATTCTTTAATATGAAAATCCCTATCAGCCAGGGGCAACCATTCCAACTCTTTATGTGGTGCATTAAGGGGTGCAACATTGAGGGCTACGGGAGCCTCCATTCTTGGTTTTTTGTATTTTTAAACAAATATTTCGGGTTTTCGTAGCAAAAGTAGGCCAAGTAAGAGTTCCGGGTGTGTTTCTGAGTTGGAGGTCAGGTTTCTGTGGGAAAAACAGGTAGGATGGCAGTTCTGGTGTATTTTAGTGGGCTAACAGACTGTTCTGCTCTTGAACTTGGTTCTCACAGGTATAATTTTACAGAGGAAAATTAAAAACACAGGTTCGGAAGGTGGAATAGGGTAAATACCTGTGTTTTTGGATGCACACAAGAGCAATTTGCAGGTTGGACGATGAATTGCAGAGCGGGATGCCGGATTATGCTGATCGGGTGGCGGATTAGAGCTTCAGTAGTTTTCTGGATGTAATTTGCATGCACAATCTCGGGAAGCAAACGAATGAAAATGAATGAAAATGATGGTTTTTATGGGTTTTTTAACAAAAATTTGGCTTCACGGGCTTTTGGCGCCTTTTTTGGATGACATCAGTGGGGGGGTCAACGGGGGCGGTAAGTGGTATCCTCCCACACGGCTTATCGGCCAAGGTGGTTTTCGGTGGATGGGCCACGAGCATGCCGAGAGGGTGCTGCATGTCCCTGGTATGGGCGCGATACCACCATTCCCCGGGCGTCAAAGATTGGTGTGGAGGGGTGCCACGATATGGTTATGGGCTGTCAGATCTGCAGGCCCGGATTTAACGGCTGGTGCTCAATTGAGCTGGCGAAGGACTACGATGCGGGACCCACGTGATATAAGTTATGGTTTAAGACTTCCCGGGGTGATTGCGATTTGGCTGTCGGGGGTTTAAACTGTTAATTAACCAAACGTTAATCAACTTTTGAATATTTGTGCGCAGGGAGGGTTTTTATAAGGTTCCATATGAACCTATAATCCCGTTAAAACAATGACATATTGCTATAGTTAGAAGGGGCGAGATATTTAAAAAAAATTCAGGGATTTTCCATGTATTTACATAATATGGGCAGGCGAATAAACTATATGGGGATAATATAATAAGGTTAATGTGTTAATATGAATGGTATCTTTGAACAAAAAAGCACTAAGTTGTAAGGTCAAAAACTTAGGCTTAGGGAAATGAAAGGGTGCCAAGCTACGAAGTTGGATAACTTAGGCTTAGGAGAAAATAGAGGTTTTACACAAGAAATGTGGCTTTGTGCCTAAGCAAAAAGTTATCTTATTTAAACCTTTTCATGAAATGGAGTGATTTAAGAATTTTGAGCAGATATCAATATCCTTGGGGGGGGCTTAGTGAGTTATTTTGGGAGAAGGGAAGTTAGTCATGCCTCACTTGATTTGTAACCCACCAACTGCCATGGTACTCCTGATAACAAAATGATGAACATCTTTGAGAAACAAAATTAACCATAAGCATGCTTCTGCAACATCAAAACTACTTACCCAGCCTACTGTTCCTAACATTTTTTCTTCCTTTCTTTGGGTGCACTTGGACTAGCAAACCCGTTTTCAGCTTTTCTTTTCTTTACATGAGAAACCTATCTAAGTCTAACCTTATTTCTTCCAAGGGCTCAAATTAAGCAGTTGAGCTCCTTTTCTTCTCTACCTATCTACTTGTCTGCCAAGATTGAAGAGTTTGGACAGACTTTATTCTCTATCCCTAAAACAAGAAATTGAAACATGAACTAGCCAAGATTAAGCTGTTTGGCTTTTCATCCATTTCAGTACAGATTTTAACAAACTGCACATAAAACTCCTATTTACAGAACATAGAATAGCAGTGGCATTTGGACTTGCACACTTTCTTGGTCTTATTTGGTTGGGGTTAATTTCTTTCATTTTTTCTTGACCATTTCATTCTTTTTTCCCTTTGATTTTTCTTTTAGGGCATACCCTCTTTTCCTTTTTTTAATTTTTTCATTTGTTTTCAAAATATGGAACCTTTGCAGCATGGAAAGGATGAACATATTTTGGATTTTACCAGTCAATCATGAAATATGACACCTATTGGTATAGGAGCATAACACTGGCTCCACTTGGGGATGGATTTTCCTGGTGAAAAGTCAAGAACAGGAGGTCAGATGGCCTTATATACAATTCTTGCTGCATTGTGAAATTGCCCTCTACTGTAAATGAACAAACTGTTCAGAGGATCATGTAAAATCTATACATCTTTTATGAGCTGATCCAAACAATTATGCCTCTGCTTCATTCTCATATTTTCAGTCCTCAAAATGTATACCACTTCTAGTAAACTAAAAAGGTAACACAAAAAGGTGGTTAAATTCTTTGGTTGTTCCTCAAAATTTTGAATACATTCCTTTCTGTTCTTAAGGCTGTAATAATACTATAGAAATTTGACATATTTATGTACAAGATAGAGCCCTGATCTATTAACAAACTGGATCAAAATAATGTTTTAGCATTCGGCCATTGACCGGTCCATCTTCTGCTTCTGTACCATCCAGGCTCTTTAAAAAGTAAATGTTGTTTCCTTGTACATCGTGGATGATAATAGGTCCTCTCCATAGGAAGTCGAATTTCCCATGTTTTCCTTTATCTTCTCTCCTGGAGTCCCATTTCAAAACTTTATCTCCAATATAGAGATCCTCTGCCTTAGTCCTCTTATCAAATATCTTCTTAAGCTTTTCTTATAGCACCTGAGATTTTTGATATACTTCTTCTCTGGTCTACTGTAAATGAATAGTCTGATTTATTCTTCTCTGGATATCATTGGTTTCTGCCTACACTTCTTGTAGCAACTTCATCACAGGTACTCCAAAAGATGAAGGGAATACAACTTCCATGCCATACACCAATTCATATGGGCTTGTTCCAATGGATCTCTTTGTAGTCAACCTGTCTGCCCATACTGCATTGATAAGCTTCTTTTGCCAATTTTTCTTGTTTTCTTCCAATACCTTCTTAATGATATTGATCAAACTTTTATTTGATGACTCAGCTAAACCATTACCTTGAGGGTAATAAGTTGTGGAGTGGCCTAAGGTAATGTGGTACTTGTGACAGAAATTGATCATTCTCTTGGATTTAAAAGCAGTAGCATTATCTGTTATAATCTTTTCAGGACAGCCAAATCTGGAAAAAATGTTGGTTTCTAGGAATTGCATGATGAATGAATCATTAGCTTGTCTATAAGGGATGGCCTCTATCCACTTGGTGAAATAGTATGTGGCAGTCAAAATCCATTTATGTTGACCGGATAAGGGAGGATGAATTTCTCCAATGAAGTCTAAACCCCATTGTTGAAATGGTCTTTCAGTGGAAATTGGTTTAAGGGGCAGAGGTAAAAGTTTCCTCTTGCCTTCAAAAATTTGGCATTTATGGCAAGAAGCAACAAATTTCTTTACATCGGCAAACAAGGTGGACCAATAAAATCCAGCCCTTAGGATTTTATCAGCAGTTGATTTCCAGTACAAATGTCTACCACAGTCCCCTACATGAAGTTCTTTGAGTACCTTGTCAGTTTTATCTTTTATCAAACAGTTTAATAAAACACCTTCATGATTTTTCCAAAATAAAGCATCATCTAAAATACAAAATTTTGAAGCTTTCATTTTCACAAATCTTTTCTTAGTTCTGGATAACCTTGGAGGAGCCTGCAGGTTTAACAATACAAAACATATATCAGCATACCAAGGTGATTCTAGGAAGGCTTGACTGATCTGTGGAGTCGCCATCTCCTATTCATTATCCAGTTCATTAATATCCAAGGCTTGGCAATTGGTTTCAGTCATGAGTTTAGCTAATCCTTGTCCTTTTACAAGCTTTGTAGGTTTTATCTCAATGTAATACTCTAGTATAGTAGCAATCCATTTACCTATTTTTCCCTCAATTCCCTCTTGGGTTAGGATATCTTTAACAACATTGTTTGGCACATAAGCTATCACATGAGAGTATAAGATGTAAACTCTAACGTCCTTAATAGCCTTTATAAGTGCATAAGCCTGTTTTTCCATGATTTGATATTTTAAAGGTGCATCCCTCAAATCTTTGTTAAAGAAGGCTATGGGTTTTTCACATCCTTGATCGTCTTTCTGTAGCAAAATCGCAGCAATAGTATGTTCTTATGCGAATGAGAATATAATGAAATTTCGGTCAAATTTTGGGCTTGTAAGGACTAGTGTTTTAGATAAAGCAATTTTAATTTCATCAAATGCTTGCTTGGCTTCTATTTTCCATTTGACCTTGGAGTCCTTTTTTAACATGTTATTCAGCAGTCTGATTAATTCAGCCAGATTAGGTATGAATCTTCTTAAAAAGTTGATTTTCCCTAGGAAAGCTTGAAGTTCTTTGATATTTCTGGGGTGAGGAACTTGCAGAATGGCTTGTATTATGTCTGGATCTATTCTAATGCCCTCTTTGGAGATGATATGGCCCAATAATTTGCCCTCTTCTAGGCCAAACAATGACTTTTTTGGATTTAGTGATATACCATATTTTTTGCAAATTAAAAATACTTTTCTAAGATGATCTAAGTGTTGCTGATCTAATTTGGAGAATGCAGTGAGATCATCTAGATATATGACTAGAAAATCATGAATTTCTTTGGCAAGTTCTATGTCCATTGCACATTGGAATGTTGCCCCTACATTCTTGAGTCCAAATGGCATTTTCACATATTTGAAGGTTCCCCAAGGTGTTGTGAAGGCTATTTTGTCTTGGTCATCAGGGTGAGCTAAAATCTACTTGAATCCTAAAAACCCATCTAATAGTGAAATCCTAGAGGCACCTACTACCCTTTGTAAAATATGGTCCATCTTGGGTAAGGGGTAATTGTCCTTTAGAGAGACTTTATTTAGATTCCTCAAATCAACACACAGTCTGATTTCTCCTGTTTTCTTTCTAGTGGGCACTAAATTAGAGGCTCATTCTGAAAATCTGATGGGTGAAATTATCCCAGCTTCATACATTCTTTTGACTTCCTTTTCAATTAGAGGGAGGAGCATAGGGTTGACCCTTCTGAGTTTTTTCTTGAAAGATTTTTTATTTTCTTTAAGGGGTATTGTATGCTGAATCACAGAAGTGTCATAAGACTAAAGATCTTCATAGCTCCATGCAAAAAATTCCTGGAATTCTTTGAATAGTTCAATATATTTAAGCTTTTGGTCAGGAGGCAAAGTTTTGGACAGTTTTATAATCTTAGGGTTTTGTTCAATTCCTATATTACAATCTTCAATTTCTGCATTTAGGGGCTGCATTTTAGGTTTCCTAAAAATGTCATTAGAGTCAAAAATGTCCTCAAGAGGGGTTAATCCTGTAGATAAACAATTGTCCTTTAAGTCAATAACTTCATATTCTCCTCCGACAGTCTCATCAAAGTCTATTTCTTTAAGCTCTTGCAATTATTTGCTGGTAAATTTTGTTGGATGCAGTATTTGAGTTGTTGTTTCAGCAGAAATGTGTGTTTCAATTTTGTCTATTTGATCAACTTCGCAAGCGGTGCCTGTGTCTATATTAGTGCTGGAAAAATCTTCTTTTAAGGTTAGGAAATTATTAATCTGAGTGTCATTATCAAACACTTGCTAGTTTTTTACATTGTCAGGTACACTCGGTCTGTGTTTAATCTCAGCTGTAAAATGATGATTAGGCTCAACTGGCAGTTTACAAGTGTTGGCAAAAGTTTCTAGACTGTAAGCATGTAAATTGTGTTTCCTTGGAATTTTAGTGAGTTATGTTTCTAGAAAGGTATTGAGTATTTCAATTGCTGCCCCTCTATATGATCTTAGTCTTAGATCATTTGTTAGGAAGTTTCCTTTCATTTGTTGAATAATCAGATCAAAGTCTCCCAAAATTGATACCCTTGCTACACCTAAGCTTTTGACCAATTTGAGTCCTAGCAAGAGGGCTTCATATTCAGCCATGTTATTAGTGCATCTGAAATTCAACCTATATGCATGTCCCTCGGCATAATTATTTTCCATATTGTGTATCCAAATCCCTGCTCCTGCTCCTAGTTTATTGACTGAACCGTCAAATTCCAAATACCATAGGATTTCTTGATTACAGCTAGCATCAGGAGTTTTAAAAATTTGCTTAGTAGGCAGATTTGAATTTTGAGTTTCATGTGGTTTCCCTTGAGTGTCTGTTATATCAATTATTTCAGCAATTTCTAGGGTTTTAGCAATAGGTTTTCTGTTTATGATCTCTTCTTGTTTAAGTGCCAAAACCTTGTTATTAGTTGGGGGATGCATTTCAGCATTGTATAAGATGAAGGAGTCCATATCAGAATGTAAGGAGTAAATGGGAAAATTTTGGGGTTTCTCCTGGCTACTGACCACATATTTTGTCAAAGTTTCCTGATATAGCTTCTTTGGTTGACCAAACACTGAAATAGTTGCATAAGACATGTCCAATTGCAATAATCCTTGCAATTTTGCTCCCCAAGACCTAGACAATAGCATTCCATATTCTGGTGGGATATCAGCTACCACTACATCCATTAAAATTGTCTTGGCAGGGTATTGAACTAGTGATACACATAAATCTTTGATTAACCCTAGACATCTGACCTAGCTAGAATCGAAAGAGAACAAGTCTTTGTATGGCCTGGTGATATCTAGGTCCAACTTTTCCATCACAGATTTGGGCATCAAATTATGGGAAGCTCCAGAATCAAACATTGCATTATGAAGTACTTTGTCATGAATATTCAGACTTACATAGAAAGGAGGAACTCCTCCATCTACCAGTTTGAGATTTACTTCAGGGCCAAAAATTAATTCTAGTTGGTCATCAAGGACATTTACTGCATCTCTATTTTCTGAAATTTGAAGTGATATGTTGATTTGTTCTCTATAGACATCATGCTTAGCCAATTTTTCCAGTGGAATGGCTATCTTTAATTTTCCTATTTTAGTTTCAAGGTTAAAAAGTTTTTCTATTTCAATTTTTACATTTCTGGCTGCAAGATTTTCTTTTCCTGTTGTATTTTCTGTGTTATTTTCCTTTTCAGGAATGTTGTTATGAGTTGAATATGTTTTCACTTCCATTTCTGGAGGCTCTTCCATAGTTCCTTTGAGAGGAGTGGAAGTTGAAGGCTGTTTGCTAGGTTGTTGATTGTCTGGTATATCTTCAACTATTAGATGATTTGGATTATGGTTTGTTTTAGGAAAAGTTTGTACAAGAGGGTTCTTAGCTTTGGTTTTGGTAGGTTGCTTGGTTTCTTTCTGCTTACTGGTTTCAAGGACATCTATCATTCTGCCTGTTAGATTGTACTGCTTGTGAACTTCATAGATGGTTGTATCATATCCCTCCCTAAAATCGAATGATTCACCTGATTGGGTTTCGAATTGATTAAAAGTGTGAGCTTCTTGGTCATCCTGAGTCAAAAAAAATTGTTGTTCACTATTGAGACCCATTAAGTTAATTTGAGAGTCTTATGTTGGCTCACTAGAATTTGAAGCTTCGGCATAGTTTTCCTGGAATGGAGGGCTGATGTTTTGGTCAAGACCGACCTTCCCAGTATCAGGATTCTGATTTTTCCTGAAATTTGGATTTCTTCCGGTGTTGCTCGGTTGACCCTCCCAGGAGGATTTCCTCTCAATTGTTTCTACTCTATCACCTAGTCTATCCATTCCTTTAATAATTGCATCTATTTTTTGTTCAAACGCAGAAGGTTCTTCTTTGAAAGGTGTCCTCCTTTCAGCTCTAGCTCGAGCTCATTTAGAAATCAGATTGGCCTCTACACTAACAACTATACTCTGCATGTCTTCCAAGCATGGAGGCGCTCTTTCCCTAACCTAGTAAGCCATGTCAAAATCAAATCCATCAGGGAATTTGATCAAGGCCAGGTCTGGTGGAGGTCTGAGATTCTGAGGGATAGCATTGTATACATTATTAAATCTGGCACAGTAATCTTGGAAAATTTCTTGTGGGCCTCTTTTCAAATTCTCATATTCTGTTAGGATGTGTAAAGGGTCTTTCTTCGTTTCCCATCTGTTCAAGAAAGTTTGATAAAGGGCTTGTGGATCACCAATTGTGTTTGCAGGGAGTGCCCTAAACCAGGTCCTAACATCACCAGTTAAGCTTTGGACAAAAATTTTCATTCTGACATCATCATCATCAATCTCATAATTCTCAAAATAGTCTGTCATTTTCTTGGTATGTTGTTGCACTGTGTAAGTTCCAGCACCATCAAAATAGGTAATTTTGCTTTGATAATCTTGGGGCATAGCCCCTGGATTTGCAGGTAATTGCAAGGGAGCATATCGGTTTGCGATATTTGTAGAGATAAGTGTAACAGCTGGGAGAGTAGGGATAACAGTGGAAATATATGTTGTGGATGGGGGAGCGGAAAAGATGGCTTGAAGTGTTGATGGTGAGCTTGAAGAAGCTACAGTAATGGTAGAGGGGACTGGTGCTTTCCCAGGAGTAAGCTCAGATTGGATAAGGTTCTACTGAGGTGTGTCAAGGTGTGAAATAACAGAATGTTCTTGACTTTCTTGGCTTCTAAGGTTCTTAGGGATCAAATTAGGGTTTTCAAAGATAGGTGGGGGATTTGGATATGGATTTGATCTAGTGTAATGGATTTTCTTCTTTGGAGCTAGCTTTTGAATATATTTTTTGTTTTTTCTTGGAATATTTTGAAGGATACAACTTTTGACAGTATCTTTTTTAGGAAGTTTTACATAAGGAAGCTTTGAATTTTCCTAAAGATCTACTCAAAATGGGAACTGGTCAAATATTTGTGACAACTATTCAAAGCCTAAAACTAGACTGGAGATAGACAGAAGCATCTTTTCTTTACTCCTGTAGCTACATAGCAAAAGCAGTTTCAAAGGCTACCTAGATAACTTCAGGCTCCATCTGTAGCTTTGGAAAATAGACAGGAGTAACAAAAAATTATTCAGATTCCCCAGTGGAGTCGCCAATGATGCTATCACTCAGGTTGTTCTCCAGGAAAATTCTTAGGAGGGAATACGGCGGAGGTAACCACAAATCAATCTTTTATATACGGGATCTAGCCAGCCTATATCCAGAGAGGGCTCTCTCTTTATATTTTAGCTTTTTTTCTGCTACGTTTTCAGCTAGTTATGAAGTACAATGGTTTGTTTGATTTTTAGATGGTGATATTCAATAGAACTAGGGTGTAAATCTGAGAATTTTAGTCCATTGGGCTAATGGAGTCTCTGAAGATGAACTACTAGATACATTTTCTCTAACAGAGGGTGGTACTATAGAGCAAGGTAATCAATCATGGAACATTTCATATGCTGGAATCAGATGGAATGGAGTCAGCAAGTGAAGGGCAATTAAGAATCCTTCATCATGTTGACAGAGGGAAAATGGATGATTATTGCTAAGGAGTAGTTGAGAACTCCTTGACTAATATTCAAAATGAAAGAACCAGGGGAAATAGGAGAAATTAAGAATTCCTGTTTATGCCAATTCTGAAGAAAACATTAATAATAACAGAGATTGAACACAGAGTGCAGACTATCAAATTCTAAGTTATTCTTTTTCTCTATTATCTAGATTATGAAACATATATGATATAGTAAACATAGAAACTGTAAAACACAAGTTAGGAGAGACTCATTGATCCAGAGAAACGATTCAAGAATTTGGTAACATGGTCCTAAGCATCAATTCCACATCCAGAGAGTCCAGCAACAATGTATTCCAACAGCCTTTCATTCAGAAAATTTTCAGCGTTATAGCTTAGTCCAGAAAATTTATCACCAACCCCAAATACTTCACTTGGGGAGGTATTTATACAAAATGTTACAAAATATTTGAATGAGATAATATCTAGCAATAACTCATTCTACCAACTCAAGAGGAGAAATAAATAATTTTGAAAACAGGGAGGAATAAATGAAGAAGTAACTGTTGTTGTGTTGGTTGCTTTAGTTGGTGAGATATGTTGACTTTAGGTTCAGTGAGTCGGTTGGTAGCTGTTTTCCACTGATACTCCGCGCTGCTGCCCCAGCCTTCTCTGTCGTATTTGATTTTTCTTCAATACATTGTTGCCCCGTGTGATTCACGTCCATTCCTGTTTTCCACTTTATGGTCTGTGATACAAACTTTCAATTTTCCAAAAATATAAAGGAAATGAAGGACATGCCTATAGGATCTCCAACATGCTTTGCCACCATTGGTCATCTTCTAATTGGTGTCTTCATGGTTTTCTTAAAGTTTCATCAGCATCCGTGTACCTGAAGAAATTAGGCTGGATTGTGAAAAGATGTTTCACTACGTGCTCAATATAAAACATATTTTCTAAATTGTCATACAGGCTCTGTCTAGATGGGAGTGCCTTTTCTCCTACAGTACTTGATGATGTTGTGATTTGATTATCAACAAATGTATTCAACCTGTGAGCATAATCTGCATGTGTGATCAGTCTATAGTCATTGGTTAATAAACTGGGTAGACCCTTTTCCTGCAAAGCTGTGAACTTGTCTGTGAAGGAATTTATCTCCACTTGCATGTCTTGGCACCTCCTCTCCAGATTTTGCATCAAGTTCTTCATGTTCAGAACTCTTTTGACTGTTAGAATGGTGCCCGTATTGTCTCTGATATCCAGTGTTGCTAGTTCTTCACTAGTTTTGGTGTTCAAAAAGTGAATTAGCCTGTTGGCATGTTCAGGCATATGTCCCAATAAATTCCTGGCCTTTTGAATTTCTACTTGAGCTACTATTATCAAATCAATCTGCTCATGAATTACCTGTAGTGATCTCCATACATCAGTGAGGGATTGGCCAATGTTGGCCCATAAGATTCCTTTAATTTCTGCCAGAGGCTTATGCAGAGAGAGATCCTTCTCTAAGGATCTTACTTTGTTTTCCAATGCTTTTACCTCTCTTGTCCTTTTAGCTACCGTCATATTAGATCTATCATAACTCACTTCTAATTTTGCCAATTTCTCTTTGGCTTCTTTCAATTTTGATACTTGGAGTTTTAATTCCTCCATGGCTTTTATTAACTCCTCCATGCTCATAGTAGTGTTACTGCCTGCTGCTGTACCTATGGTGATTTTTGTTGTTGATGCCAGGACAGTGGGAGGGACTGTTGTTGTTAATGTAGGAAGGGCAGTTGTGATTGATGGAGCTACTTCAGGTGGCTAGGAGGTCGACTCTCCCTGCTTTTCTTGTAGTGCCTTCTCCAATGCTTGCTCTGTTTCAGCTAATCTCTCATTCATTTTCAGGAGCAGGTCCATCATGTCCTCATATGACTTTTGCTCTATAACCTATGTGGTTTGTGGATGCATTGTAACAGGCAGCTTTAGCTTTTTCCTAAGGGCAACAATGTCCTCTTACTTTTTCTTTATCAATGCCTTTTTTCCTTTGGCATCTTTGGGATCATGTCCCAGCTCAATGATAATTTCTTCCAAAGATTTGATCTTGTTATCTTTGGCTAAAGTGGAAGCCTTTCCAAATCCAATTGGGCAGAGGTATTATTCAATGAGTTCTACAATTTGTGAGCCAACAATGCTTTATCTGCCAATGTGGAGTAGACCATCTCCCCCGTCTGCTTATGCAACTCAATCTGGTCCATTGGATGAATGTCTTTATCTAAAACTTCCAGATTGGTCCATGTAATCAACAGGTGATTGTGGTTGCTGTCTTTTGGGCTTAAAGTGACTATGGATCATTTTTCCTTCTTGAATTTCATATGCTGACATTAACCTTTGTTTATATGTGGGGGCCATTTTCAGCAAGTGATTATAAAGTTGAATTCTTAGTGGGTCATTCTTTGCCTTTATTTCGGTAAATGTTCTCTTAATGTCATAGCCCTACTTTCTCTGTGGCCTGGTGGATGAAACTTCCACACTATGCTATCTTTCAATCTCCTGCCTGTGTGAACTGGTCGATGTTCCTGATCGGGGATGTATCCTTGCTAACAATTTTTTCTCCCCTTAAACTATTTGTGGTCTCCTCAATAAACTCCTCTTCTGATAGAGGGTTTAATCTTTTCCTTTTTTCCCCTGGTTTCTCTCAGAACCGTTGATCGGTGTGTCTTCTTGCCTATCCCTTTTCTTGCCTTTTTCCTCATTTAGAGGAGTTTGTAGTGCAGGGATTTCTGGTGCCTTTGTTTGTGCTGGAGGAACTTGTCCTTGGCCCTCTTCCTTTGATGTAGTTGGCTGGTCTATCATCATGTCTTGCTCTGTTTTTATTACCTCCTTTCCCTTTAGCTGACCCTGTGCTGGCTTTTTGTGAGGGCTGCTGAGAAGTCTCAGCAAAAGATGTATCACCTCCTGTGTGCTGAGGTAGCTTGAAGGATACCTGTCCAAAAGAGTCCCGGTCAATCATTTTTTCAAGATCTTTCATGGATTTTTCCATTTTCTCTTCCTCAGTAATTTCTTCAAATAATGTGCGTTCTATCCATTCTTGTTGATTCACATACTGTTGAATTTGAGGGATCTTATGATGAACGTATGCTGACATCCTATTTTTCACTTTTCTTTCACTTATGAAATGATTGGGGTCATATGGTGCTCAATAAAAACTTTGTTTCAATTTAAGTTTTTCCGCTAAAATCTTATTACCATCTTCCCAACCTTCCCTTTTATTGAAAACAAAAGGGCCCAATTGATTTCTTATTTTCAGCTGTGCCTTTTTCTTTGCACTACAAAAGTGGGTTAATTCTGCATTGATAAGATACCTGCAGTATTCTAGTGAAAATATTCTCATAGGCACAAATTTTGGTAGCTTGTAAGGGCACAGTTCACAACCATATATTCTGATTTCAGTGTGATTCTGGTATAAGTACCAGTCACCTATTCTGTAGTTTTGGGGGAGCTGTAAAATTTTCTGCATTTCACCAGAGAGTCTAGCAGGAGGAGTTGTCATCAGTAGAGAGGAGGCTGGATGTATAAACAAATAAATGAATTCACAGTAGGTATAAGGGGAGTCATAAACACGATGGAAAACTAAGGTCTAGAAGATTACAGACCTTCGCTCTCCTTTAAAATCCAGTCTTCTAATGGGAAACTGAAAGCTGTTTGTTTGATAGTACAGAAACAGATGATATATGTATGATGTGTACTTAAAGACTCCTTCTCTGTCTAGACTCATGAATTGCTCATGTATTTTATTGGCTATGAAAGTGGCATAATCATATTTGACAGTAGGGGGTTGTCCTGGAGTAAATATTGATAAGAGAACCAAGGTGGTCTCATCAACATATTCACTTGTCTTAAATCCCAGGATGTAGGAAATCATGTCTACAATGAATCTTCCTACTTTAGTGAACCAAGAATGCAAATAAGGAAGAGGTTGCTGGGGCTGGCAATTTGGTTTCATGAATAATTGAGCTATTCTGGTTATCTCTGAATTGGGCAGTTTAGCACATTGGTCAAGCAAGAATCCCATGGAAAGAGGAGCCAGAGGCTGAGTGGGTTTGAAGTGCAGCATCTCATTTATGGAGTCAGGAGTAATGTAAAAGAGGACAGGTCCAGATGGAGTCATGACTGCCCTTTGGGTAGGTTCATAATTAGCACAGCATTTGTGGATAATATCTGGAAACACATTCATTAAGGGGAGGTAGTATATGGGTAAGTTAGACTCCCATATTCCGTAGACATCAGAATTGTTGTGGTAACTATTCCTAATTTCACAAAATGCTTGGAGGTGAGGCTTATCACCGATGAAGTCTTTAGTTTGAAAATTCCTGTTAGCCAGGGACAACCATTCCAACTCTTTATGTGGTGCATTAAGGGGTGTGACATTGAGGGCTACGGGAACCTCCATTCTTAAGTTTTTGTATTTTTAAACAGATATTCCGGGTTTTCGTAGCAAAAGTAGGCCAAGCAAAAGTTCCAAGTGTGTTTTTGAGTTGGAAGTCAAAACAGGCAGGATGGTAGATCTGGTGTATTTCATTGGGCTAACAGACTCTTCTACTATTGAATTTGGTTCTCACAGGTATAATTTTACAGAGGAAAATTAAAAACATAGGTTCGGAAGGTGGAATAGGGTAAATACCTATGTTTTTGGACGCCCATGAGAGTAATTTGTAGGTTGGGTGATGAATTGCAGAGCGGGACGCCAGATTATGCTAGTTGGGTGGCGGACTGGAGCTTCAATAGTTTTCTGGATGTAATTTGTATACACAGTCTCAGGAAGCAACCGAATGAAAATGAACAAAAATGACAGTTTTTACGGGTTTTTTAGCAAAAATTTGGCTTCACAGGCTTTTGGCGCTTTTTTCAGATGACATCAGTATGATGTGATGTTTTGTCGCGACGCAGGGTACGGAGGTGACGTGGCGGATGACGTGGCGATGATGTCAGCGGGGGGGTCACCGAGGGTGGTAAGTGGTATCCTACCGCACCGCTTATCGGCCAAGGTGGTTTTGGGTGGATGGGCCGTGAGCATGTCGGGAGGGCGCTACGTGTCCCTGGTACGAGCATGATACCACCATTCCCCTGACATTAAAGATCGGTGTGGAGAGGCGCTGCAATATGGTTATGGGTCATCGGATCTACGGGCCCAGATCTAACAGCTGACGCTCAACTGAGCTGGCAAAGGACTAAAGTGCGGGACCCACGTGATATAAGTTATGGTTTAAGACTTCCCGGGGCGATTGTGATTTGGATGTCGGGGGTTTAAACTATTAATTAACCAAATGCTAATCAACTTTTGAATATTTGTGCGCAGGGAGGTTTTTTATAAGGTTCCAGATGAACCTATAATCCCGTTAAAACAATGACATATTGCTATAGTTAGAAGGGGAAGGATATTTAAAAAAATTTCATGGATTTTCCATATATTTACATAATACGAGCAGGGGAATAAACTATATGGGGATAATATAATAAGGTTAATGTGTTAATATGAAAGATATCTTTGAACAAAAAAGCACTAAGTTGTACGGTAAAAAACTTAGGCTTAGGGAAATGAAAGGGCACCAAGCTATGAAGTTGGATAACTTAGGCTTAGTAGAAACAGAGGTTTTACACAAGAAATGTGGCTTTGTGCCTAAGAAAAAAGTTATCTTATTTAAACCTTTTCATGAAATGGAGTGATTTAAGAATTTTGAGCATATCTCAATATCCTTGGGGGGGTTAGTGAGTGATTTTGGGAGAAGGGAAGTTAGTCATGCCTCACTTGATTTCTAACCCACCAGCTGCCATGGTACTCCTAATAACCAAATGATGAACATCTTTGATAAACGAAATTAACCATAAGCATGCTTTTGCAACATCAAAACTGCTTACCCAGCCTACTGTTCCTAACATTTTTTCTTCCTTTCTTTGGGTGCACTTGGACTAGCAAACCCTTTTGCAACTTTTCTTTTCTTTACATGAGAAACCTATCTAAGTCTAACCTTATTTCTTCCAAGGGCTCAGATGAAGCAGTTGAGCTCCTTTGCTTCTCTACCTATCTACTTGTCTGCCAAGATTGAACAGTTTGGACAGACTTTATTCTCTGTCGCTAAAACAAGAAATTGAAACATGAACTAGCCAAGATTAAGTTGTTTGGCTTTTCATCAGTTTCAGTACAAATTTTAAGAAACTGCACATAAAACTCCTATTTATAGAACATAGAATAGCAGTGGCATTTGGACTTGCACACTTTCTTGGTCTTATTTGGTTGAGGTTCATTTCTTTCATTTTTTCTTGACCATTTCATTCTTTTTTCCCTTTGATTTTTCTTTTAGGGCATACCCTCTTTTCCTTTTTTTAATTTTTCATTTTTTTTCAAAATATGGAACCTTTGCAGCATGGAAAGGATGAACATATTTGGGATTTTACTAGTCAATCATGAAATATGACACCTATTGGTATAGGAGCATAACACGATATTAGAGTTTTCCACTTGGTAAAGGAGAATCATCCACAAGGAACAGAGCAAGGAAATAGGAGCTTGGAGGATAGAGAGGAAGGCTGGAGAGAAGCCAAGATTTCTTGTGAGCATATGTGAGGATTGTACTGAGAGTTGGTTAGCTGTGAGAGCTAAGGCTTTGTACAATTCCTATGTATTTCCAACTTGTATGATAATACAAATAGTGTGGGGTTTTTAGCTGAGGCTTTCCCCAAAGTATTTTCATGTGTATTGTGCAATTGATTCCTCTTCTTTTGGTTATATTGTTCAACTCGATCTTTAAGCTTCTGCAAATTGATAGTAGAAGTAGGTTATAGTATTCTGCTTTGATTTATATTGCATTATCGAGTTAACCTACAACATATTTTCTACATGGTATCAGAGCTAGATTTGTAGAAATTTTCTACATGGTATAAGAGCTAGATTTGTAGAAATTTTTCTACACAATGATGATGCTGAGTCACATTTCAACTCTTTTCTCAAATCATAAAACTCATATGAAAATATTGCCGAGTATTTTTCCCTTTTGAATCATAAAAGAGAATAAAATGGGGGGTTTTCTTTCAAGCTCTTTTCCAACCCTTTTAAAGTGAAAATATAGCCAAGCCCTTGTCGTTTCGAACTCGTTAACAGATGTGAAACGTTGTGCACCCTGTATATGTTTACCCCTTTTTCGAGTTGGGATGATTATTTACAAAAAAGGTACCCCTGACTGAAATGGTCAAGCAGTTCTCTAGAGCATCATTTTCTACCTTTTCAGGCTCGAAAGACACAAATGTATGAAAAGGGACCATGTGGAGTTTTCTTTTCGATGTCTTTTCAAACTCTCTAAACATGAAAAATATACTGAGTTACACCATTTTCAGACTCGTTAAAACCTACAACGACATCAGATTCATCACCATGACGAACATGAGCTTCTCCTTCCTAGGGCTTGTTTAGCTTACTAGGTCAGATTCGTCTGAAGGATGAACTTACAATGCAAGCATATGTTATCCCCTTCAATCTTGTGATTAAAAAATAATTAGGGTACCTGCTAGGAATGGTGGGGGAAAATTTGGAAATCCAATTAGTTGTGTCGGTAACTCACTCTTGAACATGGCACTTTCTGCTTCGTGTTGGGTTGGGATATCTTCCTTTTTATTGTTGACCTTCTTGGGTTGGGCCATTTACTTTTTCCTTCCATTTGATATCTACCACATCATCATGACCACCGATCCTATGGATCTAAAAGCTACCAAACTTCTAGTTGGGTTGCTGATATGTTCAAGAGTTGTCATCTACAGTTACATTTACCCATGATTCTCTGTATCATCCAAAATCATTTTGCATCCCCCTATCTCGTGTCGATTATGTGGGATATATCATAGCCCTCCTTCGACATGGTTTGCTTCCTATCGACTTCAGCTCATTATTCGGGAAGTTGACCGAAAGACTCCCTTCCAGTACCTTAGAGCTTGCGTGCCCTAATGGCAAGTTCTCCGCACTCAAAGACAAGTCTACATCATTGGCTTTTGATCAAGTGATTTCATGGGTGTTTGACTTCAGTTCCTCTATTTACATTCCATGGATTGTGCTCATAGTACCTTGAGGACCATTGTCATTATTGGTGGTTTCTCTCACGCTTATTAACAGTTTACATCATTGACTGGTAATCAAGCAAATTTCTGGCATGTTTGATTTCAACACATCTATACACATGTTATAATTTGTACTTTGATTAGGTCATTTTGGAGTGCAAGACCCTAGGCTTAGATCACAAAAGTCTAGGTTGCAAAGTGATGTGACATTATTATGTTGATATACATGTCTCTTTTAGATGGATGGTTGCAACCATACCATGAGTTCTCATATGTTTTCCTTCTCATTATTGGATGGTTGCGACCATACCTTGGTTTCGATATGATCCTCTTTATAGGATGGTCACGCCTATGCCTGGATCCATTTACATGATCATTCTCTAGATGGCTACATCCATACCACGATTCATGTATCATTTGAAAGAGTTTTTAGTTATGTATATATATCTATACTTTCTTGCAAGTTTTCTGACGATAGACTCTGGTTCCCTGCACTGATTCATAAAGCATTTCATCCCTCACTCTAGTTCGGCCTTCACACTTTCAGGGGCATCTGTTACACAAAATTTTGTCACTGTCCTGTACTCCCCATTCCTTGATCCTGGAGGACCTCTATAGTGAACCCTACATGCTTCCCCGTCATGAAGAAACTCCCATTGTGTCCCTCTTCATGAACAAAACAATTCCCTTTTGCATCATTTCCCAAAGATCTTCTGTTTTTCCCAGTTTACAAGACCGATGCTAATGACCCTTGTTCTCCTCACATCGATATGCAGGGATTAGAACTATCCCTAGCACTGACCGGAGCAACTGATCCTTGTTCCAGTCGCATTGATCCTCTTTTGGAAAATTTTTAAATAAGGAGCCGAAGCTTCCAGCTCTAGAAGCTTCGTAATAGAAGTCTGGTAAATGGTTGGGCCAGATGGAGTCGAGGATGTTAGTTTGGGCTCCTTTCCCCTATTAGGATGGAACTACCTCAAGAGATAATAAATTCTCCCATGAGAAGAAGGACCATCTCCCATCCATTCATGATGTATAGACCTCCCATTTTCCCAAGCACAAGCTAGTGTTGTAGTGTTAAGTGTTAATGTTGGTGTGCTAGTGCTAATTAAGTTTGGAGTAAAAAACAAGCTATTCATAGTTATAGCTCTCTATTTTTGTGAGGGAAAAGTGTGAATTTGGTTTAGTTTGAAGTCTAAAGGGAAGAGCCTTAAAACTATCATTGTTGAGGCCATCACGGAATGCTCACGGCAGTATGTGGGAAGCTGGTTTTTTCAAAGGAGAGCAGAAATGTCAAGACAATGGTTGTAACCTCTTCTTGATTCAATATATATGCAACTATTGATTGGTTTCCTACATAATGTGTCATCTTACTTGTTTATGGCTTAATGTTTCTTGACTTGTTAAGTAGGTTGAATTACAATTTCTCTATTATCATGGTTGTTGTTTGATGTTGTTTACTTGTTTTAGGTGTTCGAAGAAGGAAATGAGAGATAGCTGGAGCGAGAAAGTAAGGTCATCATCAAACAAGATAATCGTACTAAGAGATAGGCCCTCTCAATTGGTTCTAACCTAAGGAAATCTTCCATAGAATGTATTGGTTGTGGCTAGACCCATTATTGGGCTAGAGGAATTGTTTGTGTCCGCACTCATAATTTTACTTCACCACACCTTCTTCATCCTTATTGTCCTTCACTCACTTGCCCAAAAATTATCTTGCGTGAGAGAATGTCAACATGTCAATGGAGGAGATCAAGCTGCTTTTATATAGTATTCTATTTTAGGTGAATGGATGTGTCTCTTGGACAGGGCCAACTTGACTTGGAGGGAAGCTGATTTGTCACTTTTAGAGCCAAAATTTACATTTCAAAAATTCAAATTTTCATCTTTTAAAAGTTGCAATGGCACTTTGGATTAAAATACATTTTTCCTTTGACTCAAGCATTTATAAATATGCTTTACAATGATAAATACAATTACATAAAGTGACCAAATGTACATTGTGAAGGACGATGATAGTTATAAAGTCAACAATTTCTAGAATCAAATATGACTATTTAAATGAAAATATATTTAATACTAATTTTATGGTTAGTAAAAAACCAAAATTTTGCATCATGTCGCTTGAAAATCATACCATACCAAAATATGAAACATTTATAGTAATTACTTCATTATGTTTTCTTAAGCTTCCAAAATATTTGCTATCTGAAACTTCCAGAAAATAAACTATAGTGAAATGCTAAGATGAGTCATTTGAAAGAGTGAAACCAAAGAACCATACATTCTAAAACCAAATGTTATGAACTAAAATGTATGCCTTGAGAATGATAAATAGGTATTGAATAAGAATTCACTTCAAGGAGACAACCTTGATTTATAATATATCTAATGCACAAGATAAGATGCCTATAAAAATGTGTCTCCTTTAATATAAATAGGAGATAAAGTGAGCATGATGTAATCTACCACTAACCCAAGCAAACCATACATAATATACTAATATTAAATGAGATTAGGGTATTAACAATTACTGTAGGAACAACATGTATCTCATCATATATTTTCATAATCAATTGTAAACAAGACAACAAGGCAATGTCATTTTGTCAAATACACATCCAACATTTTTAAGTGGGTGCTAAAATCCATCAAAACTATTATATAGAAGAAAAACCACCAACAACCTAAGATAAATAGTTTATTGGTCGTTAATGGTAAAATACCTCATTCCAATAAGAAAATTGTAGCTAAGGGAGTATTCTAGAATTTTTGGCATGAAAATACTAGGCCTTCATCCACTTAGAAGGATGTGCTAAAGTTTAGAAGATGTTCTAGTGACTATGAACTCCACATTAACACTTTCTTAATATGATAGACAAAACTCTATGAGAGATTCAATAATGAACACAAAGAATTGACCTAACTGAGATATCCTTCAAAAAATTGAAACTTTGGTATGTTAGAATATATAAAGATTGAAACAAATATTGTTGTAGATACCACATAAAATGGTTATTATTATGACACATCTATACATATTTATTTTATTTTTTGTTCAAATTTCTTGGCTTCATTAACTTATTGTATCGTTGAAATATCCATACATATTTTGCAACATTCAACTAGTCCATGGTGGTGCTTTGCAACATTATAATTTATATGTTTGTCGACTATGATGAGTAGTTTCATGATTTATCCTTTGCACTCACTTGGAACTATGTTACATTTGAGGATATGTGGATCACTTCATTTAAAAATGTATAATTCATTATGGCTAAATACTACTTCCCTTTAATGGACATTGGAAGGCATTGTAAATTTCAATGTTAGACCTTACCTGAATATTGAAGGGCATTGCAAAATTCTAATAGTAGTTTTTACATGCACAACACAAAGTTTGTCATTATATTATGAAGCCCTAAGCTCATTTGTCTCATGTGATATTATCACATTATCACAAGGAAGAAGTGAAGAGACCTTGAATCCATTTTGGGTTTCCCACTTCCATGAAACAAGTGGCATGGAATAATTGTGAGTTTCCATCCTTACACCTAGAAAAAAGATGAGATTGTAAAAACCAAGCTCAAGGCAAGACAGCCATAGACTAAATAAAGCAAAAGAGAAAGATCATGTAGAATGAGAAAAGGAAGGAAAAGGTGAACATAAGGGTGGCAAATACAAAACAGTGGTTTAGTAAAAATACAACCAAATTGAGAAATAAGGAGAGGACTTGGATGTCACTTAATATTTTTAGACAACTTGCAAGTCGAAATTAGTAACCTTGCCCATCCTCAACTAAGAAGTGGAGAGATGGTTTGGTAAAAATAGAACTAGATTGAGAAATAAGGAGAGGTCTTGGTTGCCACTTAATATTTTTAGACAACATGCAAGTCCAAATTAGTAACCTTGCTTATCCTCAACTAAGAAGTAGAGAGATGTTAAATAAATTTGGAGTTTTCCACTTCCATATCATGAGTGTCATCGAATATTTGTGGGCTTTCTTTATTATACCTACCAAAAATATTAGACTATTGAACAAAGACAAAACTATCAAAACGATAAACAAGAAACAAAGAAAACACCATACAAAATTGGAAGAAAAAAAACAAAAAAAATACTTGATACAAAAGCAATGATGGGACCAGCCCTATTGTACCCCGTCAATTATTAAACGTGTGATTTGTGATAATATCCAACAGTTGATTTGCGTTATTATTGTGTGATTAATTGTTTGGTACCAACTCTTAATTATGAGGGGGACACCTGTCCCAACCTCGAGCTCTGCTCTCCTACCTTTACACTACACTCCTCAAAAACCCTAATCCCTCATTTGGTCACTGTACTCGACATTTATCTGTTCTCCAGAGAGGGGTTGCTGCTCTGGTTTCATTTTGCAGTTGCTGAGGGTTCGATGGCTTTCTGTCTACACATCGTGGTCACGGATCCCACTTTTCTAGCAGAGGGTTATGGTTATGTGTTAGCTATAGTTGCAGTCCTCTATTCGCTGGTTCTCTCAGGGGTTTTGAAGCTCGGCTCTATGGATGCCAAGTCTCAGGGTTCTGCAAGTTGCTTTCTCCATTTGGATGGTGGCGTTGGATACCTCTTTGATGGCTCTATGGGTGTTGTTTCACTTCATGGTTGCTTTGATTTTAAGATTATGCTTGTGGTTATAGTTTTGTTAAATATTTCGATTTTCTGTGCAATTGTTTCACTGTATAACTGTCAATTTGTTAATTGTTTCAGGCCACAATCGTTGGGTGACCTAGCGCTCAACTTCTGCTCGACAAGTTTGCACAAGTAAGCCTTCTATCTTTGATTCACGACACTACTCTGATTTTTTGTTAGTACTGAGGGTTTTCACTCCTTGTGAGCAAGGTCCACTCTGGTGGCTATGACCTGGTCGAAAGCTCTCCTTCTCCTGCATGACCTCGACTCCTCTGGTAAGCTCCAAATCTGTAAACCCTTACCCCTATCTTTCTGCTTTAGTTTTAGAATGTAACTTCTGTTTGTTGATGGTTGGCTCTTGGTGGCTACAGGTGGCTGTTGAGTCATCCTAGTTGCTGGTCTTGGGTCCTATTGCCCACACATTGGAATGGGTAGGGTCATTCCATGTTGCTTTGTTTGTTTTCTTGTCTCAGCACTCTTGCTGCCTATTGTTTGTCTCTAGTCTGTGGTTGAGGGCTTTCGCCTCTCTATTACTGGATTTATGTCTGAATGCCTTCGGGCCTTAAAGAATTTTGTAACTTATGTCTGAACGTTGTTTAAGTTATTAGTTGGGGTTTCAAACCATGGTCTCGCCATTTGGTCTTTACAATTTACAATCTTTTCCTTAACTTGGACTGTAAATATTTTTTATACTTCTGTGTATATGTTTATGCAAATATTTTGAAAGGAAAAAGAAAATATATTTATATATTCTGGTACATGTAGATGTATGCGGTGTCCTTGTTGTGACTGTGTTTATTGGTTCTATGAAACCCTCTGTCGATGTGTGACTGTAGTCTTTGCCAGGTTCTTTGTATACTCAGGAACTGTAGATGTTGGTCGTAACTGTATTTGATTCCTTCGCTAGTTATTTCACCCTCGTATCTGTGGTTGATTCTTGCATGAGGCCCTCTATTGTTTCACTGAATTTGACTTTCTCAGTGGCTGTTAAAAAAACTAGCTTGTTAGTTCTCTGTGGTTATTATGGAACACACTCAGTTCTTAATTAGGAAGAAATTAATCTGTTGCTGCAATGGAAATGTATTCAGATTCTCTCTTAAAAAATGCTTGTATGCTTCTATTCTTTTCAGCTATGATGGAATTGTTACAATTTTTTATTTTTCCTTTTTTAAAGGATTACTGTACAGTTACTTAAAACTGTTAGCAGTTACATATGGTTATTCATGATAACTGTTCATTTCTTTTTATCTAGATTCTAAAATTAACCAACAATAGTAAATTTAAAAGAAAACGTAATGAAAATAAAAATAGTAGGCCGAGACAGCCTTAAACTTGCCACAACATCCTAAATGCTATTAACTAAAAGAATTAAATGAGACTTAGAAAACTAGTTATGAACATTTCTAGTCTGCTGAGACAAATACTCCAGCCTCGATCTCCCCTAGTTGGATGCTCCTGCATCAGGCTTCCAGGGTAATAAAAATTCATGGCTCCGGTCCATGAGCTCCTCGACTAAATACCCTACACGTTGTATCTGTCCTGCGTCAAGCCATGAACTATCCTCAATGGAATGGTTCTTGCACTTGACAAGGTATTGTAGGTACTCTTTTCTTCGAGTCCGCCTCGCCACCTGTGTATTGACGATTCTCGCCATCTCAAGGGGCTGAGCTAAAGGCATTTTCCTCATTCAATAACTACTTCCTTTCTCGGTATCCTGATTTGGCCATGTTGAACTGTCGTCTTCAGGACTGGCAGTGTATGGAAACAGATCTGCCAAATTAAAGATAGGTGATATGCCTATTCCTAGAGGCAGTTGCAATTCACAGGCATTTGCAGAAAATTTACGTAAAATTTTGCAAGGTCCAATTTTCTTAAATTTCAATTTATTGTATTCACCCTTAGGGAACCTTTCTCTGTGCAAATGTGCTAGGACTTGGTCCTCTACATTAAATTGTACCTCCCGTCATTTCAGATCTTCCTACTGTTTATACCTCTAACTACTGTCTTGTAACTTTGACTTTACCTTCTCATTTAGGTCATTAATTGCTCTTGTCAAATCTTCCCCATCAGCACTCCTTCTTTCCAACTATCCCAAATCTCGTAACTCATGCACTCCATGAGGATGCATTCCACACAAGATCTTAAAACGACTATTTCTCGTGATTCGATTAAGTGGATTGTTGTAAGAAAATTCCTCTTGGGCAAGTACACGATCCCACATCCATGAATTTTCTCCAACTAAGCTCCGTAGCAGGTTTCCCAAGCTCATATTTACCACCTTCATCTACCCATCGGTCTATGGGTGATAAGCGGAGCTGGAATTCAACTGTGTGTCTATTTTTTTCCACAAGGTGCACCAGAAACGCCCTGTGAATTTCACATCCCTATCGGAAACAATGGACTTGGGCAGGCCATGCAATCTGACAACTTTAGTGAAAAACAAGTGTGCTACGTGAGTGGCATCACTGGTTTTCCTACAAGGGATGAAATGTGCCATTTTTGAGAACCGGTCCACTACCACCATAATGGAGTCATACCCTTGCTGTGTTCTTGGCAGACCCAAGACAAAGTCCAGGCTGACTAAGTCCCACGGTCTACTTGGAATAGGCAGTGGTGTGTAGAGTCTTGTGTTATGACTGTGTCTTTTCGCTAACTAACACACTTTATACCTGGTCACATATCACTGCACAACCCTTTGCATCTTTGGCCAGTAATAAAAATGACTGAGTTGATCCAAGGTCTTATCAATGCTAAAGTGTTCGGATAGACCTCCGCTATGTTTTTCCCGGATGATGTTCTCCCTCATTGAACATTCAAGAATACATAGTTTTCCTCCTTTAAATAATAGCTCCTCATGTAAGTTATAGTCCAGCCATGGACTATTATTCCTCAAAAATGGGTTTTGGCAAGCTTCATAAACCTCCTTGAAATCTACATCTGTCTGATACAAGTCCTTCAGGTGTTCAAAACCCAACACTTGTATCATGTTGTACTATAAGAGTAAAACTCTTCTGCTTAATGCATCTGCTACCTTGTTGGCCTGTCCACTGATATGCTTCAATACAAACGTAAAACTCTGCAAGTAATCAACCCATTTCACGTGCTTGTGGTTTAGCTTATGCTGCATAACATACTGCAATGCAGAATTATCAAAAAGAAAGACAAACTCATTACCCAACAAATAGTGTCTCCAATGCTTCAATGCTTGGACGACAGCATAAAACTCCTTGTCGTAAGACGTGTATTTCTGCATACTTTCATTTAATTTTTCACAGAAGTAAGACACTATTTTGTCTTCTTGGCTGAGTATGGCTCCAATGGTTATATCACTAGCATCACAACAAACTTGGAAAAGTTTGTTAATATCAGGCAATCTCAAGATTGGCCTTTTAGTGATCTTCTTCTTCAATATCTAGAAGATTTTCTCTACCGCTTCAGTCCAATGGAAAGGCTGACTTGCCTTTTTAATGGTGTCCAACGTAGGTGTGTAGATCCCACTAAAATCCTTTATAAAATTATGATAGAAACTTTCCAACCCATGAAAACTTCGAACTTCGAACAGACTCTTAGGGGATGGCCAGCTGATTATAGCTACAACTTTTTCTAGGTCCATTTTCAGCTCATTTTCTAAAATCACAAAACCCAAATAGACTAATTCCTTCTGAAAAAAAAGAACATTTTTTCAAATTTATCAACAACTTATTTTGTTGTAATTTCTCTAACACATATCTAACATGTCGAAAATGTTCTTTTCTGGTCTTACTAAAAATCAGTATATCATCAAGATATACAATCACAAATTTCCCAATGAACTCTTTCAACATCTCGTTCATTAGGTGCATGAAAGTGCTAGGGGTGTTACTTAACTCAAATGGCATCACCAACCACTCATATAGACCTTGATTGGTTTTGAAAGTTGTTTTCCATTTGTCCCCTTATTTTATTCTAATTTGGTGGTATCCACTTTTTAGATCTATTTTCAAAAAATATACTGCTCCACTCAAGCAATCCATCATGTCATCCATTCGTGGAAATGGGAGCCTATACCTGATGGTAATCTTATTGATGGCCCTTGAATCAGTGCACATTCGCCAATCTCCTCCTTTCTTTGGAGTTAAAACTGTCAGAACTTCACAGGGACTTAAACTTTCCCGTATCAATTCTTTGTCCAGCAATTCTTGTACCTACTTCATGATCTCTTCGTTGTCCTTAGGACTCATTCGGTAAGCAGCCTTGATTGGTAAACTAGCTCTGGGTATGAAATCTATGTGATGACTGATACTTCTCTTGGGTGGTAACTTATCCGATAAATCATCCACCACAATGTCGCTGAACTCCTGCAACATATCCTGAATTTCTTCAGGTAATTCCGAAATTTCAGTATCTAACAACATTGTTCTCGGCCTCCTTACAATAGCATACTTTACCTCATTATCTTCAATCTGCTTCAAAAAAAAATTTCCTCCCACCAGTAGTGCTTTGGCTCCACTAGTTTCTGCTGTCTCTTCTTCCTTGATGGGTACAAGCGTATGCTTAATCCCATCCTTGACAAACTTATAGCAGTTTTTCTTTCCATCATCAACAACTTTTCATTCATACTGTCATGGTCTACCTAGCATAATATGACACACGTCCATAGGCATAATATCACAAGTTACCTTGTCCCTATATTTGCCAATATGGAACTCAACCTCACACTGTTCATCAGCTAGCAATTGATGCCCTTTTTGTAACCAAGACACCTTATAGGGTGTGGGATGCTTCAACCTTTTCAAACCCAACTTCTCCACCATCTCTATGGCAACTAGATTATGAGTGCTTCTACTGTCTATAATAAATTTGTAGCATTTCCTGTGTGACTTACACGCAATCCGGAATAATGCCTTTCTTTGGGTTTGGTCAGGTGTCTCCTTCGCCGGTTTCAATAGTACCTTATTCAAGACTAAGGCCTCTCATGTCTCTAGTACATTCTCTACCTCTTGGGGTGGTGCCTCTGCTTCCTTTGTTTGAGCAACATATGCTCCTCTTGGTCCAACCTGTTCACCTTCAGGACATTCATAGGACTTGTGCCCCCACTTGCAGCACTTGTAACACTAGGTGGTAGCTCCTCTACTTCTGCCACTACCCCTTCCACGTTGGTATGACCTTCCTCCCCTAGTGCTACTTTCCATTTCTGCTATTCATGAAGTCTTTGAACTGTTGCCTTCTTCATTGTGGTTGGCAGTTCTGCCTCTGCCAAAGGATTGTCCTTTCCCTCTGCTAGATCCATGTCCTCTTTTAGCATTCTATCTCCTAGTAATCTTCTCTTCTGCCTTCAAGGCACTCTGATAGGCTTCATCTATAGTTTTTTGGGAAAGAATACTTATCTCGTCCAATATCTCCAGCCTTAGGCCATTTACAAACCTCACTATTTTTTCTAGGGTGTCCTCCACGTAACCTGCTCTTAGGTTCACCCTATAAAATTCTTCAGTATATTCTTTTATAGTCATTCCCTTCTGCTTCAGATTCTGCACCTGTCAGTACATAGAAATTTGATAATCTTTGGGAAAAAACTTACCCTTCAGTTTGGCTTCCATCCTGGTCCAATTTTTAATAGGTTGCTTATTTAATCTCCTCCTCTCTGCTTGTACACTATCCCACTATAAGGTTGCATGCCCTTTCAACTTGGTGGTAGTGAATTTAACTCTTCTATCTTCATTGATCTCCTCATATTCAAAGTACTTGTTTAACTCATTGATCCAATCCAACAGTATTTCTGCGGACAAACTACCATCATAGGTTGAAATCTTAGGCTTTGGCTTACTACTAGTCAACACAGCTGACTTTAACAACCTGATTTCAGGTCCTTCCTCATCTGATCCATCTGTCATAGCTGTAGCTTCTTCCTCCCTGTCATCTCCTCTGTCCAGATCCCTTCTCCTTCATGCTTCTACTACCGCAAAACAAGCATTCAGGATCCTAATCTCCTCTCTCAATCCTTCATCTACTACTATTCGAATAGCTCTTCCATGACCTCATCTTCCAACTTCCATTTATAATAAAAACTTAAACCTAGCTCTAATACCAAAAATGATGGGACCAACCCTATTGTACCCCGTAAATTATTAAACATGTGATTTGTGATAATATCTGGTAGTTGATTTGCATTATCGTGTGATTAATTGTTTGGTACCATCTCTTAATTGTGAGGGGGACACCTGTCCCAACCTCGGGCTCTACTCTCTCGCCTTTACACTACACTCCCGAAAAACCCTAACCCCTCATTTGGTCACTGTGCCCAACATTTCTTTGTTCTGCCAAGAGGGGATGCTTCTCTGGTTTCGTTTTGCAGTTGGTGAGGGTTTGATGACTCTCTGTCTGCACACCATGGTCACAAATCCCACTCTTGTGGCTGAGGGTTCTGGTTATGTGTTAGCTCTGGTTGTAGTCCTCTATTCGTCGATTCTCTCAGGGGTTTTGAAGCTCGACTTTGTGGATGCCAAGTCTCAGGGTTCTGCAAGTTTCTTTCTCCGTTCAGATGGTGGCATTGGCTACCTCTTTGATGGCTCTGTGGGCGTTATTTCACTTCATGGTCACCTTGATTTTAAGATTGTGCTTGTGGTTATAGTTCTGTTGAAGCTTTCAATTTTCTGTGAGATTGTTTCACTGTATAACTGTCAATTTGTCAATTGTTTCAGGCCACGGTCACAGGGTGACCCAATGCTCAGCTTCTGCTCGACAAGTTTGTACAGGTAAGTCCTCTATCTTTGGTTCATGACACTGCTCTGATTTTTTATTAGTACTGAGGGTTTTCGCTCCTTGTGAGAAGCATCCACTCTTGTGGTTGTGACCTGGTCGAAATCTCTCCTTCTCTTGTGCGAGCTCGGCTCCTCTAGTAAGCTCCAACTCTATAAACCCTTACCCCTATCTTTCTGCTTCGATTTCGGAATGTAACTTCTGTTTGATGATGGTTGGCTCTTGGTGGTTGCAAGTGGACATTGAGCCGTCCTGGTTGTTGGTCTCGGGTCCTCTTGCCCACACATTGGAATGGGTAGGGTCATTTCATGTTGCTTTGTTTGTTTTCTTGTCTCGACACTCTTGCTGCCTGTTGGTTGTCTGTGGTCTGTGGTCGAGGGCTTCGACCTCTCCGTTACTAGCTTTATGTCTGAATGCCTTTGGGCCTTAAAGAATTTTGTAACTTATGTCTGAACGTTGTTTAAGTTATTGGTTGGGGTTTCGAACCATGGTCTCGTTGTTTGGTCTTTACAGTTTACAATCTCGTCCTTAACTTGGACTATAAATATTTTTGATACTTTTGTGTATATGTTTATGCAAAGATTTTGAAAGGAAAAGAAAATATATTTATATATTCTGGTACATGTAGATGTATGCAGCGTCCTTGTTGTGACTGTGTTTATTGGTTCTATGAAACCCTCCATCGATGTGTGACTATAGTCTTTTCCAAGTTCTTTGTATACTCAGGAACTGTAGATGTTCGTTGTAACTGTATTTGATTCCTCTGCTGGTTATTTCACCCTTGTATCTGTGGTTGATTCTTCCACGAGGCCTTCTGTTGTTTCACTAAATTTGACTTTCTTGATGGCTGTTAAGAAAAGCTAAATTGCTAGTTCTTTGTGGTTATTATGGTACACACTCAGTTCTTAATTAGGAAGAATTAATCTGTTGCTACAATGGAAATGGATTCAAATTCTCTCTTAAAATATGTTTGTATGTTTCTATTCTTTTCAGCTATGATGGAATCGTTACAGTTTTTGATTTTTTCCTTTTTTAAAGGATTACTATACAGTTACTTAAAACTGTCAGCAGTTGCATATGGTTATTCATGATAACTACTCATTTCTTTTTATCTGGATTCTAAAATTAACGTACAACAACAAATTTAAAAGAAAACGTAATTAAAATAAAAATAGTAGGCTGAGACGGCCTTAAACTTGCCACAACATCCTAAATGCTATTAACTAAAAGAATTAAATGAGACTTAGAAAACTAGATGTGAACCTTTCCAGTCTGTTGAGACAAATACTTCATCCTTGATCTCCCCTAGCCAGATGCTCCTACATCAAACAACAATTATAACAATTTAATAACCATTTAACTTTTTCCCAAACTAACAATTTAAAAAAAATTAATAAACATTTAAATTTTTAAAAATAACTTTCAATACTTGCTAAGGTTTTGCAAATGGGGTAGCAAGCTAAGTGGGCTTGATTGTGGGAAAAACTCCACAGTTAAGCACGCTTGAGCCAGAGGAGTTCTGGGATGGGTGACCTCCTGGGAAGTCCTGGTTACCGGGTGCAAGCCCCGGAAGTGATGATTGATGCTATGGGATTCGTTCTCCACATTTCACTAGTTTCAATCCCACTTCTTCACCCCTGTGAGCATCACCCGATGCAATGAGTGCTAAGTGAACTATTCAAAAATCATGAGAAATTAGTCAGTTACAACTACCTCTCATGGAAAATGGTCATACGTGAATGACTTACCTAACGCAGTTGAATCCCAAAATGATATCTAATATAATGCACTGCGTAATCCCCCACACTTAAATTCAAAAAGAGTCAAGGGATCTCTACTTGAATGGTTCATGAGGCACAATACTTGCTAAGGTTTTGCAAATGGGGTAGCAAGCTAAGTGGGCTTGATTGTGGGAAAAACTCCACAGTTAAGCGCGCTTGAGCCAGAGGATTTCTGGGATGGGTGACCTCCTGGGAAGTCCTGGTTACCGGGTGCAAGCCCTGGAAGTGATGATTGATGCTATGTGATTCGTTTTCCACATTTCACTAGTGTCAATCCCACTTCTTCACCCCTGTGATGATATCTAATATAATGCACTGCGTAATCCCTCATATTTAAATTCAAAAAGAGTCAAGGGATCTCTACTTGAATGGTTCTTGAGGCACAATACTTGCTAAGGTTTTGCAAATGGGGTAGCAAGCTAAGTGGGCTTGATTGTGGGAAAAACTCCACAGTTAAGCGCGCTTGAGCCAGAGGAGTTCTGGGATGGGTGACCTCCTGGGAAGTCCTGGTTACCGGGTGCAAGCCCCGGAAGTGATGATTGATGCTATGTGATTCGTTCTCCACATTTCACTAGTTTCAATCCCACTTCTTCACCCCTGTGAGCATCACCCGATGCAATGAGTGCTAAGTGAACTATTCAAAAATCATGAGAAATTGGTCAGTTACGACTACCTCTCATGGAAAATGGTCATATGTGAATGACTTACCTAACGCAGTTGAATCCCAAAATGATATCTAATATAATGCACTGCGTAATCCCCCATACTAAAATAAATATTTGTTTCCACTCTCTAACCAACTAACAAAAAAATAAAAATAAAAAGCAAAAACAACTCTATAAAGTAATAAATTTACAAAGATAGACTTATTTTTCCCTACGTTTGGTTATATTCCTTAACCAATGAAGATGTCGCTTGTCAAAATGTCATTATAATAATTCACCAACAAAATGATAAAACAGTTGTATAATAAAATAATTTGATTATAGTATTTTATAATTTTTATTAATATAATTTTTAACAAAATTAAATCCTTCAAATTGCTTACATTCCCTATCTTCCATTTAAAAAGACGTGTATCATTATATTCCATAATTGAACCTTTTATAATAAAGTGATGCTATATGTGCCACTTTTGAACATACTGTCCCAAATCTTTTTCTTAAATCATTGCAGATTTACCACTACCTTGGTACCAATTCAGTAATGGAAGACGCAGACACAGACGCAGGAGTGAACCCATGACTTGTAGAATCAGTATTTGGTGAACATGAGAACTCACAAATGCAGGCTTTGTGGGATCGGGGATGTCCGTAATGGAATCAATTGACAACACATAAGTGACTACCAACATTGGTAGACAATACAAAAGACTTGACAGAAACATTGAAGACTCTAAGAAAGAGCTTGTTTATTGCATTATATAACACATACATTTATATAAAACCTAGTCGGTAAATCTACAAAAGTTTTACGGACGATCATTAACTTTTTATTTAATTTTGTTGACTATCGCTGACTTGTGTCGACTCACACCAACTACTTACCATCATACAACCAGGACAGATGACTCGTGATTACTATTTTAACACCTCCTTTAACTTACCTTAAGTCTCAGCTAGGCTTACAACAATACATTTCATTTTTTCCTTCTTGCTAAAGGGTCCATGCTTGTTCATTTACTGGTGTAGTTTCATCTTCACCTTTCTCGCTTTCCTTAAGAGCTCCTTCAACTACTCTTTGCTTATGTACTTAACATTAGAAACATGTTCTGGATTGGGATGCAAGGCAAGATCCTGAAGAGTGAAAACAAGATAATCCAATCCATGCTCTCCCCACTTTCCATGAGGAGCCACCAAAATGCACTCATCTTCGAACATGAGTGGCCTATGAACATCATCCATGGTAGTATCTTCCACTTTCGCAGCCATCTTAGAAGTGGATCCAATCAAATTACTAGTAATTCGGTTTAGGGACAAGCAAGTTTTGTTCTCAAGTGGAATGGACTCCAACTCTTGATATTTATGGTCATCAATAAAATCATTATATTGTTCTAATAATTCTTGTGACTCAAAAATAATACAAAAATTAAAAATATTACCATGCCCAAAAATACTTCCAAATGGGCTCTCTAAAAATGCATCATTAAAATTATCAATATCCAACATTATCCCACTCATTATACTCCAATCAAACAAGTGACCTTCTACAAGGCTCTTTACACATGGTGGCTGCCACAACTTTACACAAACAATATTTAACCTTTATCTTCTCCTTTTGGAATTGAACACTTGCTTCAAATTGAACGTCTGCACATAGAAGTTTCCACTCACTTTGAAATGGGGCACCAATGCTCACTCTGCTACACATACACTAGTCACAGGCTATAACTCCACGTTCAACCGATCAACTCCCATAGTCATCTCTAGCTCCTCCAAGCTCAAGACACAATTTACTCCAATGCCTCCATGGTCGGCTTCTTTGTTCAAACCCCAGGTATGTCTACTTAACCCACTACCAAACAGAACTACGACAATTTGTTTTCCTTTGCCACAACTGGAGCTTCACTCAATCAACATTCTCACAATGCTCAATGCACAACAACTCAACGGCTCTACTCACTACTGGTTTCTAGGCCACATCTAATGACCGTTGCAGGTCCACACAAGCACAACAGGCAACAACTACCTACTTCACAAACTTACTCAACATCCACACCATCTCTGACTAGCTCCTCCTCACAAAGCCAAGTAAAAAATTCAATGCAACTGACAGTGCCGTGTGTCTTCGCTACCCACAGCTCATACCAACATCTCTCCACATGTAAAACTTACGAGGAGAAAACACAAGAAGGGAGGCAAATCTCCACACATCAAACTCATTGCTTAACACACAATAATTCCTCGACATTCACAATATCCACAGTGTGTAGGTTCAACAACGCATCTTTGCCCAAAACGACAACAACCCTCCCTCATGCTGCTCTACGTACAAAAGGATAACAACACTTCTAGATAGCGCTCAAGGCAACACTCAATAAATGCAACAGTCTTCAGCAGCGTCACTACCACGATCACCAACAGGGACTTGATGACTTCTCTCAACAACTCTTGCCACAGTAGTGTAGTCGCTCCTCAAGCCTCCTTAGCCACTGCGTGAGCCTCTGCAAACTCCACAATCCTTTAAGTAATATTTGTTTATGAAGAGCGATCCAAAGAAACAAAGCTTTTCCTATGGGCTTGGTTCACACAGAAATGGTGACAAACACCAAACAATATACTTGTTTTCACATTGACTTAATCACAATGCACAAGTCCAACGCGGTCATTTCTCATATGACAACATCTCTTAAACACACGTAGATCTTTAAGGCAGATCTGGAAAGACTGAACCAAAAGAAAATCCCCCAGCCACTACGGAAGTGCCAGGCCATACCAATCTTGCCCTCGGAAAACAACTCAACTTTAACTCAGTGCTCTTTATCAATTCCACACTTTCGTAGCTCTTCTAACAATCACGACCGACTCTAGGCTTACAAAGCCCTCATGACTCCTCACACAACACACAATTCTTCTTTTAGCACACCTCCAGGCAACTCGTCTTTCTCCACAGTCAAACACATAGCACAACAATTGGCCTCACACAGCTAATTACCACTTGGCCTCTCCTCACAGCAAGCTCTCTCGCGTCAAGCTCAAGCTCACCATGGCAGCTGCAGCAGCACTCGATGTGATAAAACTAGATCACACACTCCAAACACTTACGACTGCAGCAGATAGCAAGAGCTCCACCGAGCTTATTCAAACATGACTTTGATACCATGACAGAAGCACTGAAGACTCTATGAAAGAGCTTGTTTATTTCATTACATAGCACATACATTTATACAAAACCAAGTGGGTAAATCTACAAAAGTTTTATGGACGATCATTAACTTCTTATCCAATTCCGTTGACTATGACCTACTCCGGCCGACTAACACCAACTACTCGTCATCATAGAACCAGGATAGGTGGCTCGTGATTATTATTCCAACAATACCAACCTCAATGCATCTCACTTCTTGCTTTTCATCGCATGTTTCAATAATTGCTCCACCAATTATCCCCACAACATTTCCTGCATAATCAGAGGGTTTCAAAATTCTAATAAGATATATATATATATATATATATAGATATATATATAATATATATATATATCTATATATATAATATATATATATATATATATATATATTATAATTTTATTTGGGATTGGACTGTTGAAATATTAATTTCCAACTGCCCGCATTAACTCCAGCAAAACCACTTCAGAAAACTACAAGTTCATTTCACACCGCTTTTCGCAAAAGGTTGTATTTGTCCGAGGGCCTCCGAACACGCCGACTAACTGATATGCGTCCTGTGTATGAACACAAAACCACCCATTCCCTAGACACTAAACTTCGATTGGTTTGTGTGAGTTAGGTGTGCGAATTGTGTCCGATCAGGTCAACGGACAAGGATCTCATTCAACCTGCCAGAACGTTATTTTTGGATTTTACCGCAAGTTTCATTTAATGCATTTAATACTTGTCATAGTCTTAGGTAAAGTTTTTAATGTTTTCATACGGCATGTAATTTTTTTTGGTTAACCCATATAGTATGTACACCATATAGTTTTGGTTGTATGAGTTGACTTCAGTTATTATTGCACATGGGATGAGAAGAGAAAGTGTTCGCAGTAGCGAGGGTTGAAGAACCAGAGGTTTGCACAGAAGTGCAAGGTTGAAGATTTGTAACAAAAAAAAAGGAACGCATATGTATATGAAATTTCCTTTTGTTATGTGTTGACTATTGTGTGATGCAAGGCATATATGTAATTTTTTTTTTATTGCTCAAATGAAGGGGAGCAAGAGCGAATGAAGAATGACTGTGTGGATTTTATTTTTGAGATTAAAAGTTATGTAAGAAATTTTTACAGCACATGTAAGAATTTTTATTCTACAGCAGTAAATTTAAAAGCTCTTTTACAACAGTAAATGTGAATGAAGATTTTACACAACAGTGTAAAAATCATTTGTAACAGAGGCAGAGTAATTTTGGTGAAAAGTTTTTGGTGAATCCCTCTGAGAAAGAGGAAGAAATATGTATTAGGCTTTTTATTAATGAATATAATGGTTTTAATGGTGTGAAAAATCTTTGTTCTCAAAAATTTTATTTGCTTCCCTGTGCAAAAGATCCTGAAGAGAAAAACAGAGCATTGCTCTGTATTCAGTTAATTTTTGTTTTTGGGATTTTACCAGAAAAATCCCCAACAGTGGTATCAGAGCAGATCCAGGCTCTTTGAGGGTGATAAAGAAGTTGAAGGAAGGTTCCTTTTTTTGCAGCAGTAAATCTTCTCCAGCAAAGTGAAGTCTCAGGCAAAAGGATTTAGGTATTCGTCAAAGTTTTTTTTGTGTTACTGCTGAAGAAACAATCAGTATTTTAATACACAGTCAAGCATTTTATAGCATAGTTAAAGAGTGCTAGAATGGCCAGCACCAGCACCACCATGGGTATGTTTAATCCTCAAATCCCAGAGTTCAATAGGAAAAACTATGACTATTGGACAATAACCATGAGAGCCCTGTTTGCCTGTCAAGATTTATGGGAATTAGTTCAAGATGGTTTTGAAGAACCAGCAGATGAAAATGAGTTTAATAGATTAACTCGGGCAGAGAAAGATCTATTAAAGAGCAATAGGAAGAAGGATTCAAAAGCCCTTGTATTTTTGTATCAAGTAGTGGACCAGAGTGTGTTTCCAAGGATAGCAGCAGCTAAGACATCCAAAGAAGCATGGCAAACCCTCAAGACAGCCTATCAAGGCATGGAGAAAGTGAAGACAGCAAAATTATAGTTGCTGAGGAGAGATTTTGAGAATCTGAACATGAAAGAGTCAGACAATATTGACTCATTCTTCACACATATGATTGGTTTGGTCACACAAATGAGGACCCATGGAGAAGTTCTTGAAGAAAGGAGGATTGTGGAGAAATTATTGAGGGTCCTACCCTCAAAGTTTGATGTGATTGTCACCACCATAGAAGAGACAAAGGATCTCTCAAACTTTTTAGTTGATGAACTCCATGCATCACTGATAACACATGAGCAGAGGTTGAGTAGAAATGAAAACTCTTCTCTAGAGCAAGCCTTCAAGACCTAGATGTCCTTTGGAAGAGGAAGAGGTCAAGGCAGAGGAAACAAGAGAGGACGAGGCAGAAGCCAAAACAGAGGTGGAAGGAACAGCCCAGCAAATGCTCAAGGAAGAGGCAGCAATCTGAATCAGAACCAAGGCCAAGGCAACAGCCAACAAAGAGGACAACATCATGCTCAAGGACAAAGGTATGAAAAATCCAATGTCCAATGTTATTACTGCAAAAAATATGGGCACTATGCCAGTGAATGTAGGAAGAAGCAGCATGATATGAGTAATAAGCCAAATGCCAATGTCACTAGAGAAAACATCAGTCAAGATAATGTGTTGTTAGCTTGTAACATCACGGAAACAAATAGTGAAGACATATGGTTTTTAGACTCAGGTTGCAGCAACCATATGACAGGAAACATAGCCCTGTTTTTTGCTTTAGATCAAAACGTGAAATCAGAAGTTACACTTGGGACCGATAGCAAAATTTCTGTTATGGGAAAAGGAGAAGTCAAAATATTTACAAAGAAGGGTGAAAAGAAAACCATAGCAGATGTCTACTGTCCCTTGAATGAGATGTAACCTCTTGAGTATTGGACAGCTTGTCCATAAAGGGTACAATGTTTTCTTTAAGAATGATGTACGCACCATCATGGATATAGCACCCAACAAAAGATGTATTGCTGAAGTGAAAATGACAAGGAACATGATGTTCCCTCCCAGAATAAGAGCAGATTTGAAAAACAAAGAAGTGATTGCAGCAGTTACCCAAGAGGCTTTCCAAAGTGTGCCAAAGGATGAAAATTGGTTGTGGCACTTGATATTTGGACATCTCAACTTTGGAGGTCTTAATTTGTTGAGCAGAAAAGGGATGGTAAGAGGATTACCATTGCTAGAGAAACCGGACAGCCTTTATGAAGGTTGCATATTGGGGAAACAACACAGAGAAAGTTTTCCATCAGGGAAAAGCATAAGGGCAAAGGAGCCCTTAGAGATTGTCCACTCAGATGTATGTGGACCAATGCAAACTCCATCACTAGTAGGCAGCCAATATTTTCTAACTTTCATTGATGATTTTACTAGAAAGACTTGGGTCTATTTTCTTAAGAACAAAAGTGAAGTGTTTGAAAAATTCTGAAATTTCAAAGCACTTGTAGAGAACCAAAGTGGGCTGCATATCAAAGTCTTGAGAACTGACACAGGAGGTGAGTATATCTCCAAGGAATTCCTACGGTTTTGTAGAGAAAATGGAATTCATAAGCAATTCATAGCTAGGTACACCCCACAACAAAATGGAGTTGCTGAAAGGAAGAACATGACAATCATAGATATGGCGAGGAGCATGTTGAAGCAAAGCATTTGCCAAATGATTATTGGGCTGAAGCTTTAAATTGTGCAGTGTATATTTTGAATAGGTGTCCTACAAAAGCAGTGATGAACAAGGTGTCGGAAGAAGCATGGAGTGGGAGAAAGCAAGGAGTCACCCACATGAAAGTTTTTGGATGTGTGGCTTATGCACACATTCCAGATCAGCTAAGGAGGAAATTGGACAGCAAAGGGGAGAAATGTATTTTCATTGGATACAGTGAGGAATCCAAAACTTACATGTTGTATATCCCATCTACCAAGAAGTTTTTTGTCAGCAGAGATGTTCAGTTCATTGAGGAGGAAGCTTGGGATGGAAGCATAGAGAAAACAATGAATGTTAAAAACTGTTTGTCTCATGATGAAGATGATGAGGAGATCACTGAAATACATCCCCAAACAGCAGTGCCAACACAAGGACATCAAGGAACACCCTTGAGGAGAAATGGAAGTGCTTCTCCAAGCACACCACAAAGTGGAAATTCAAGTGCATCTTCAAGCACTTGCACACCAAATGAAAGAGGCAAGAAATTCAGAAATTTAAGTGACATTTATGAGCAAGAGGCAGCAACTGAAGGTATGAATTCCTTGTTTGCGTTATATTGTCATGTTGATGATCCTATTCATTTCGAAGATGCAATTAAAGATAAGAAATGGATAGAAGCTATGGATGAGGAAATGAATGCCATAGAGAGAAACAAGACATGGATTTGGTTGAGCTACCAAAAGGTAAGAAGTCATGAGTCAAATGGGTTTATAAGACCAAGGCAACTGCAATGCGAAGGGCAAGATAGAAAGACACAAGGCAAGGCTGGTTGTCAAGGGATACAAGCAGCAATATGGGAGAGATTATGAGGAAACTTTCGCACCGGTTGCAAGAATGGAAACCGTGAGAGCAGTGCTGTCTATAGCAGCACAAAATAAGTGGAAAGTTGACCAAATGGATGTGAAGTCAGCATTCTTGAATGGAGTGTTAATGGAAGAGGTTTACATTGAACAACCTCTAGGCTATGAGAAAAAAGGTGAAGAGCACAAAGTGTGCAAATTGAAGAAAGCTCTTTATGGGCTGAAGCAAGCCCCAAGAGCATGGTATAGTAGGATAGATTCCTATCTACTGGAAAATAGATTTGACAAATGTGAGGGAGAACCCACCATCTACATCAAAGAAAAGGATGGTAAAATTTTAATTGTTGTGTTATATGTTGATGATGTGATTTTTACATGTAATGATGACTACCTCATTGAAAATTTCAAAACAGTCATGAAAGAGGAATTTGAAATGACTGACATGGGTTTGCTGAGATACTTCTTAGGAATAGAAGTAGATCAAAATAAAAATGGGATTTTTATCTCACAGGCAAAGTATGTAAATGAAGTGTTGGGCAGATTTAATATGCAAGAGTGCAAGGCAGCAATCACTCCCACAGTAATGAGATTAAAACTCAACAAAGAGGACAGTAGCAAGGATTTTGATCCTAGCTTGTACAAGAGCATAGTTGGCAGCCTTATGTATTTAACTACAACTAGACCTGACATAATGTTTGCTGTTAGTTTGATTTCCAGATTCATGGAGAGGCCAAAAGAGGAACATTGGCAAGCAGCAAAAAGAATTCTGAGGTATGTCAAAGGTACTAAAAGATTTGGCATCTTATATAATGTCTCAGAACATTCAAATTTAGTTGGGTACAATGATAGTGATTGGGCTGGAAGTGTAGATGATCGGAAAAGTACATCCGGTTATGTTTTTCACATGGGTTCAGGAGCCATTTCATGGGCTTCTAAGAAACAGTCCATTGTAGCATTGTCTACAACAGAGGCAGAATATGTGGCAGCTACAACAGCAGCATGTCAAGCAGTTTGGATGAAAATGATGTTGAGGAGCTTAGGCCAAGAGCAGGCAAAAGCAACAGTGAATTTTTGTGACAATAGCTCAGCTATTGCATTATCAAAGAATTCAGTGCTTCATAAGAGAACGAAACACATTGACACAAGATTTCATTACATCAGGGAATTGGTGAGCAATGGAGAAATTTCCTTAGAACATTGTAGGACTCGGGAACAGGTTGCAGACATTCTGAAAAAGCCATTGGACCAGAAAAGCTTTGAGTTTTTGAGAAAATGTTTGGGTATGACTAAATGCCCAGCAGTTGAAATTAAAGGGGAGTGTTGAAATATTAATTTCCAACTGCCCGCATTAACTCCAGCAAAACCACTTCAGAAAACCACAAGTTCATTTCGCACTGCTTTTCACAAAAGGTTGTATTTGTGAGAGGGCCTCTGAACACGCCCACTAACTGACACACGTCCTATGTACGAACACAAAACCACCCATTCCCCGGACACTAAACTTCGATTGGTTTGTGTGAGTTAGGTGTGCGAATTGGCTCCGATTAGGTCAACAGACAAGGATCTCATTCAACCTGCAACCTGCGAGAAAGTTATTTTTGGTTTTTACCGCAAGTTTCATTTAATTTATTTAATACTTGTCATAGTCTTAGGTAAAGTTTTTAATGTTTTCATACGGCATGTAATTTTCTTGGTTAACCCATATAGTATGTACGCCATATAGTTTTGGTTGTATGAGAAGAAAAAGTGTTCGCAGCAGTGAGGGTTGAAGAACCAGAGGTTTGCACAGTAGTGCAAGGTTGAAGATTTGTAACAAAAAAAAAATGAACGCATATGTATATGAAATTTCCTTTTGTTATGTGTTGACTATTGTGTGATGCAAGGTATATATGTAATTTTTTTTATTGCTCAAATGAAGGGGACCAAGAGCGAATGAAGAATGACTGTGTGGATTTTATTTTTGAGATTAAAAGTTATGTAAGAAATTTTTACAGCACGTTTAAGAATTTTTATTCTAAAGCACTAAATGTAAAAGCTCTTTTCCAGCAGTAAATGTGAATGTGTAAAAATCATTTGTAACAGAGGCAGTAATTTTGTTTTTGGTGAAAAATTTTTGGTGAATCCCTCTGAAAAAGAGGAAGAAATATGTATCAGACTTTTTATTAATGAATATAATGGTTTTAATGGTGTGAAAAATCTCTGTTCTCAAAAATTTTATTTGCTTCCCTATGCAAAAGATTCTGAGGAGAAAAACATAGCATTACTCTGTATTCAGTTAATTTTTGTTTTCAGGATTTTAAGAGAAAAATCCCTAATATGGACTACAAACCTATAAGACTAAACCTCCCACCTAAAGTTTGAAAACTTCTTCGGAACAAGTGATAACATTCTTATCTAAACAATTTATAAATGAACTAAATAGCTTTGTTGGGAATAAAAGGGAAATTGTATGTTACCCATCCTAAAATAATCTGCATTTTAGGAGAAGAACGCCAAAGCTATAAAAATTAATTTTTATAGATTGTAATCCGTGTTCTTTCTTCCTGCGATAATTTCGAAGACAAGAACGCCAAAACTATAAATATCAGTTTTTACAAATACTTGCCCCAACATAGCATACTCTGGTGGCATATAACCGCTGCATATACAGAGTACAATGTCAAATAACATTAATTAAAGCAAAAATTCAGAAACAGGAGATGATAAGTTATTTGAAAAAGGAAGCATATTTGCAACCAAGATTGTAAACACTAAATCATAAAAACGCTTAACCAAGAATGTAAAACCCCATTTTCTGCATAACCAAGAATGCAAAACTCTTGTGCTGATGTGAGTTTAGTCATCAGGAAAAAGTCTTTCTAAGCCGAAATCTGCTGTCTTAGGGTTCAGTTCCTCCTCCAACAACACATTTCTTTCTTTAACAGTCTGGTGAATAATGTGTTGGTGATCATTACGCTAGGCTGACAAAGTAATTATTTCATCACCGAAAACTGCCTCAGAACACAGCCTCACCGCCTCACCGCCATGACTTGTCCAGAGTCGAAGAAGTGCCACCGCCATGATCTCTTCGAACATATTAAACATCGTAAGGGAAAATAACCGACTTAGTTTTTGTATAAATGTATACGAGGCATAGTTAGGATGATGTATGGAGTCCAAATTGTACGCAGCTATAGCTACTTTACCTTCTGTAAATTAATGTTTGGCTTTGTGTTATTTAACAACCGTAGTTGTGTTCTTCTCTTCTTGTTGTGTTCCGTTGTTTGCTATGTAACTTTCAAACGGTATCGGAGCTAGTGAAGTTTGTAGTCGTCAGTTTGGAGAAAGGAGGTCTGGTTAAGTGCTCTGATGTTTGCTCTGTAACTTTCAAATGGTATCGAAGCCCGTGAAGTTTTGAGCCCCCTATTTGGTAAAAGGAGGCCTGGTTAAGTGCTGAGTACAATTTGTGTGAAGCTGAGCTAGGATAAAGAGTCAGAGACTGCCTGTTTGACTGCTACGTGCCTGCTTATTGAATATTTTTGTTGAAGTTGTGAAGGGGTTGTCTTTGTTTTTGAAGGCCATCCAAGGAGCTTGCGTAAATTTCCCAGCCGAAGTGTGCGAGGATTGAATGGTGAACTAACCATCGTTGCTTGAGATGTGGAATAAATCCGCAGTCTTGGAGTTGAAGTGTGAGAATGTTGTGCCAAGCGTTGAGTGTGGATGTTGCGTAGAGACGTCAGAAACATGATTGGAAGTTCTTGTGTCTACGGTGATCATGATTCAAAGAGCAGAGCTGCAGAGATTAACGGATAAAAGCCAGCATTGTTGAAAGATTGTCGTATTTTTATTTTAAAGTGTAAAGAATTTGAAGAGACTGTGGCAGTGATTTTTTTTAATCATATTTGAAATGCAGAATACCTAACAATACATACGCATAAATACATCAACTACCAGTGGATGCTCTCTTGCACGATGAAAATTATTCATTTTCAGTCAAACAAGGTGAGAAATATCGAAGGAGAATTTTGTACTCGAGAAGGTGCTGGTACTGGTTCCCAGAGTATTCATTACAAGATAGGAAATATTGAAAGGTGATTAGTATGTGTGATTGTTTTTATTTGGTATATTACAAGGTTTTTGGATAAAATGTTTTTCAAAATTGATTTGTTAAATAAAAAAAAAAAAAAAAAAAAAAAAGGCACATTGAATGAATCTTATATGAAGTAAGAAGAGTATATGAAATACTTTTCATATTGTCTAAGGATTTGAAAAATATTTATGTGAAAGGTTGTTTAAAGTTTAAGTGAAATATCATCCTGGTCTTGGATTAAAAGCTTTGGAAAAAGCAAAGGTTTATTAAAAAATGTTTATTTGAAGAAAGTTTTAGGCTTTGCACGAATTTGTTTGTCTTCAAAATATTTTGTTGTTTTGTCAAGTATGACCATGTTTTGGGTGAAGATTGTGCCTTTTAGGGGTACATATTAAAGTTCATATTTTTTTTGGGTGGCCATATGGAAAAGATATCCTCATGCAATCATGAAAGCAACGATAAGACAGAGGAAAGACAATAGTCATGGGTTGCAAAGCACAACAATCATGGGTTGCAAAGCACAACTAAAGCAAAAGTAGAAAATGAATAGAAAACAAAATGAAAAAAATCGTTCCCATGTTTAGAGAAGGTCAGGTTGAAGCTAATGAACTGAAAAGTCTAGCTGAAGACAAAGATGAAAAGTCTAGCTGAAGACAAAGAAGAAATCGAAGGTGATTGGTATAGTTTTGATCTGCTATCACCACCTATGTTTACTGCTAAATATTTTGATTTGTGGGCTATTAGAATGCTAAATTTTCTTCTAGCTAAAGACTTAATTGAACATTGGTCTAATAAACCATGTGATGAAGTATGTGATCATTTAGCATTAAATTTTATAAAACAAGGATTCAATGATTTTTTTTTGTGCAAGGTAGTAGAAGCTACAACTTCGAATGAAGCATGGAAGATCCTCGAAGCAGAATTTGGTGCAAGGGGGAGTAATCAAGTAGATAGTAGTGTTGTTCAGCTTGTTGTAGAAGTGGTTGAAAATGAGAATGAAGATGGATCTATAGCAGCAAATCTATAGAGAGATGAAGGATTTTGTGAATCTCACTTGAAAGTGGATCACAATGTTGATGGTGTGTTATGAAAAGCAAACTCTAATTTTGGCATAGATAATGTTTCCAATGGAGAGGCATCTGGTTTAGTGGATAGAGCAACTGAAACTACAGATGTTAAATTTGATGAAGAACAATTAACATGTGATGAGTGGTTGCAATGATGCAATGTAAACATCAAATTGATACATTGTTATTTGGCGAGAGAATCCCATTTGTGTCTGAAAGCAAAGTGGAAGAGATAGAGAGAAATATATAAATCAAGGCAGAAATAGTGTCAAAAACAAAGAATGAAGCCCACAAAGAGAAAACAAAGATAGAGGAAAAGCAAGAGAAGGAACACAACCAATGTGGTTCTGCAAATATTTTTAATTCTAACATTGGTTTTGAGTGTGCAGGTACACAAAATGATTATGAAGAAGAATCAAAGTTTCTTGAAACATGGCTTGAAAAACCATTTATTGATGATGCTTACATAGAAGTTACAACTATGAATATTGAAGAGGATATAAATGCTATTGGAAATGGAAATTTCAATGAAATTTTTATGTATTGGAGTAGTGAAGAGATAAAATTCTATTATGAACTTATGTTAGAGTAAATTGATAATCAGAAAATTGATGATGTAGAAAAAAACTATAGAAAATGACATGTGGCAGCAGTCCACATACGAACAAATTTTTGAAGACTTAGAAGACATCCATGAACAATCTGAAATGATTTTCTATGTTGTTATGATAAACAAAGATATAACTATGGTAGAGATGCAACAACAAATGAAGAAACTAGAATTTAGAACCTACACCAAAAAGGAAAAGATGAAGTGGTTAAGAGGATACACAATCTGGAAGAAAAGCAAAAAGAAATCCAGCACAAGAATTGATGTTAAAGTTTTGAATCATTGTAAGCCTAGCTGAGACTTAGACCAGCATGCATATTTTTGTTATGCTAAGTCAAGGTTAAGTTGTGAGTCATTATTAAGGGGTTATTAAGCCGGAGTGTTGGTGATAATTACACCCCACTAACACAGTAATTATTTCATCACGGAAAACTGCCTCAGAACATGGGTCACCACCATGAAGTGCCACTGCCATGATCTCTTCAACTTTTGAAGAGCCATCACAGCCTCAACCTATTGAGCATCTAAAAGACAAATAACCACTTAATTTTTGTATAAATGTAGAAGAGACATAGTTTGGATGATGTATGGAGTCAGAATTAGCACTAAAAAAACTAGATTTCTATTCATTCATTATGAGAAAAAACAGTACATCATATGACTATTATGATAATCACCTAGTAATGCCGAACTAGACTATCCAAAACTTAATAGAGATTGGCAAAATCATAGCCCAAGACTACAAATCCCCATCAAAATGTTGAGAATATGAAGAAGGCAATATATGAGTTATCAGCAGAAAAGCAGGATCAGTAAATTTGGAGTACCAAGCAGAATAATGAAATCACATAACAGGGTTCATGATACATACCAAATTAGAGGAGAGGAGTGAGAGAGTTAGGTACCCAGCTTAATGAATTTTTGTATACGGTGAATTTGGTCCATCACTTTTATACTCATCTTTGAGACTTAGTATTGAGAAGCAAGGCCTTTTTTGATAGAGAATCAGCAACTTTGTTTTTCTCTCTATCAATATGGTTGAAAGAATAGTCTTTTGGGAAATTCCTGATTAATTCTATTATGTTCAACCATTTCAAAAGGTTGAGGCTTTTTATGAAATGTATAGATTAAACATGGTAGATTATAACCTTTGAATCTCCAAATATTTGCAGGTCCAAATATTTGCAGGTCTTGGATATTAAGATAATCAGAGAAGGAAAGAAAACCTGCCAGCGCCATAACCTCAGAGTCGTAAGCAGTTATAGCCGCTTTACCTTCTATATATTAATGTTTGGCTTTGTGTTATTTAATAGCCGTAGTTGTGTTCTTTCTTCTTATAGTGTTCCGCTGTTTGCTATGTAACTTTCATAATGAGCGGTCTACAGTCCTGATGAAGATAGAGAAGCCAACGAGCTATTCCCATTATTATATTGTAAGGCTTCCCCCAATCAAGCTTGTTCCCTTTGTTTGGGTCTCTATTCGTGCATGGCATTAATTAATTTGACATAACCTGAATATCCTTGTTGAAACAGTGATCATTTTAATTTTCTGTCTACTCGAAGCCACTCACCGAATTAAATATGATCAAGGCTCTTATTGGGTAAGTACTCATAGACCAGCAATCTTTCTGATGTTTCTACGCAACAACCCAGTAGGCATACCAAGATTTCGATGTTGAATTTCGGCCCCAAGTTCAACTTCATTTAAAAACTCTTCCTTTCCTTGCGTAGATTTTTTGGACAGATTTTCCACGGCTATTTCTTTCTCCAATATATTGTTTTCAAACTGCTAATCTACAGTCAATCGTGCGATGAGAAGAGCCTGAATATCACTATAATTTAAGATAGTAAATATCATTACTGGTCTGGAAGCTTACTAATCCCACGTTACCTTGTACACGGGGCCGAATCCTCCCTCTCCAACCTTGTTCTGATTATCAAAGTTTTTAGTGGAAGCGAGTAACGTTTCCATAGTAAATATTATTTGTCGATTATTATTGAGTATGAGTTCTTCACCTTCATCACAATATATATTTGATAACGAACTAATACTAAACTCCTGCATATACAGAGGATGTGATATGTAATTGATTGCGTATGGCAGACATGTTGTTGTGAATACGTAAATTTTTGGAGACTACGAATCTGTAGTATTCAAAGCAGATTGTTTCATTTCAAGTGCTGCTTCCGCTGATAATTTCTTTAAGAAATCTTCAACATCCGTGCTGGAGCTGGAATAGACACCCGTGTCACCCCCTCCGAAGCCTTCAGCAAAAATATACCCTAAACGTGTCCATTTTTCCGATGAAACTGTAACTTTCATAGCGTAAGAAGCATTCAAAAGGCCAGATACTACCTCCAGTCACATGCGAACAATTTTGTTTATGCATATAAGTTGCATATTGGTGAACAATTGTAATATTGATGAGAGCCGGAGCAACAATAATGAAGTAGAATAACGTAATAATTTGGCCGATCAGGAGAGAGCATGCCGAATCTCTTCCATGGAAGTGCATATTCGTTAGGACGCTGACTGCCATCGCACAATGGAGAACCTGCACTGCCCAGACACATCAATAATGCTCCAAATCTCTACTTCCTCTGCCCATGTGGTTAATATATATGAATGATATCATATCTACATAAACACGGCTCATGTGGTGAATCTATATGAACTATATCATGTCTACGTAAACACTCAGATAACTAGCATTCCCACTAATCTTCCCACCAAAAGGGTGCAAAGACATGTTGATACAAGTGTAAATGGATGTAGAATGACATAGAGGTAGCATTGCATGTGGAGATGGAAGGCATGCAGAATGAGAGGCTAAAATATTGATAAAATAGAACTTCCAAATAGGTAAAAATGCATCATAGAATCTTGCCATATATCATATTTCTATTACCTAACTCATAACTAAACTAGAAGCAATCTTCTAGAAGACACCAGGTATGCTGGAAAAACCAGGTATGTGCATGAGTTTAAATTAAGATTTTTAGTTATAAAATTGAAGAAGTATATTTTGTTAGAAATGAAATTATAATCATATTTTGCTACAAATGAGTTTATACGGCTAGAAATGTAATTACAATCACAAGTTTTAAGCATGGTATCAAAGATAAGACATTATTTATATTTTTAATACTTGAGATTTGTAAAGTGACACCAATTGCAAAACCCAAAAATTGGATTTAATCAATTCCTTTCCATCCAATCTGAGAGTAGGTCGTGCACATGGATCGATAGGAGTCAGTTTTTTTTTAAGCTTTAGCCTTCATCAAACTTTCTTGTACGTTTTATTTTCTAGGATAGGAAATGTTCTTGTTCATTTTGTTGTTAGCACATATAAGCTAAAGGAGTTGCACATATAAGCCATTCCTTATTGTCCAAAAAAGACCTTGAGGGCACTAAATGAGTAAGCTAGGCTGTGTCTTCCTATTTTTCAAAACTAATAATAATGACCTAGTCATTAGATTGTTCAAGTTATTGAGCTTGCTCTGCCAAAGAGTCTCATCTCCTTAATGCCATTGCTTACTTTCTATGGTGCAATTTGGGTTCATTATTGAGGTTGTTGAGTTTGCTCTACCAAAAGGTCTCCTCTCCTTGATGCCATTGCTTACTTTTTATCTGGCCACTATAATTTCCTTAGTTTACTCCTCAAAAGTATTGAAACTAGAAACCATCCAACAATGTATGACAACAAACTCTTTAAACTTTGAATTTTCGTCTCCATAACTATTCAATTACATTCCTAAATATTTTATACATAAATTTAATTTATATAATTGATTATTTTCTTCTTTATATGTCTTGGCTTAACTCTTTCATTACATTGGTGAACCTCTATCTATTCTTTCCCACAATCATAAGTCAACAATCAAATTAAAAATAATTCCAAAACACACCATTTTTAAACATATCTATATTATTTTATTAAATATTTTTAACAAAATCATGTGGAAAATGTATCCTAGGAGTTTCATCAAAACCTAATGTAGTGGAGTCTTCAACACTAGAACAGTGAAAAATTAATAAACTTTGATGAGTCCAACCCACTTTATCACACCTCACACAGTTATCAATGCAGGAATAAAGCGCAAATTAATGATGAACATCAGATTTGGTGTAAGGTTGATTCACCGGTGGTTGATTGTAATGATGTGGATTTGGTCCTTGGAACCTGCACTTGTGATTGGTACTTTCGGCTTTAATTATTGGACAAGTGTCCTCCCTTGGGATTCTCGAGCTTTCCTTGGTATGGGTCATCAAACCCTAACCTAAGTCATTCGCATGCACATTCTTTCGGTTTTGTGAGCTCTGCGTTCTTGGTAGACTGTAGCGGTTTCTGTGCGAGGATTTGTTGTTACGTGCTCTCGTTCATGGTTTTAACTTGAAAATCTCTTTCCTTCATCTCGTATGAGCTCTGTCAACACTGTAGGCTCAATCTCTACTTGGTCTGCACTTATTCTCGTAGCTTGTTGTGTGTTTGTGGCTTGTTGTTAACGTCTTTATGCCTTTTTAGCATACGGTGTCAATGCTTGTGGTTTTCAAGGTCGTTGTGTTCTTCTTCTGGTTGGAACTATTCCAGGTAACAAACCTCTGGTTCCTAGTTGTGTTTTCTCGGGTCTGAGCAGAATCCAGTTGCAACTTTCTTTAGCTACTTCAACATTTCAAGGTAAGCTTTTATGGTTCCATGCTATCATAAATTACTCCTTTTCCCTCAGTCAGCTAATGTCTTTGCTCCTTGCGAGTAGGGTAACCTTATGGAACTACTATGGCTGCAGCTCGCCTCTGTCATGTAAGTTCTAAAGTTAGTTTTGTTATTTCGTAAACCCTCTCTTTCCTTTGTTGTCTGGTTCTCACATATTTTGTTGAATGGTTGTTGTTGCAGGTATGATAACTCAAAAGGTTTCGGTGCCTCGCGGTTTGTAGCTCCGACTAGATAGGGGTAGTGTCATTCTCTGTCTTTTCGTTGCTTTTGTTCAACGCCTTAGTTTGGGGTTTATTTAAATCTTTGTGTCAATAGTTTGTTAAGCCGTCGATTGTATACAGTCTCGACTGTAGGTTTACAGAGTCGTTTTTTTTCTATTTGGTGGATGTAGGTAGGCCAAGGGTTTCTAAACCCGCACTGTATCTTGTTCCAAATTTATCACAAATTCCGGCATGGACTATATAATTGTTGAACAGTGTGTTTTTGAAAAATATATATGAATGAACAGAAATTTTGTCTTTCCTCTCGGACTTATTTATAAATGAAATTGTGTATGTTTGTTCTTCAGGCATACCTGGTAATGCTTGCACCTTGTTACTTGTTTGGTATTCGGCTTGTTCTGGCTCTTCGACGTTCACATGTATGTTGTTTCGAGGACTATAAGATTTGCTTTAGCAACATGTCCTTGAGTTATCTTCACAACCTCTCTGGTTTTGTTTGCTTGCTGGGACCAATGTAATTCAAATCACATGTAAGACCATATGCCTGTAAGATAGAATATAAACAGACTCGTACTGTACATGAAAATCAATTTAATGTTATATAAATAATTTTAATAGCTATAGGACACTGGAGAGGAATGTCTGTGTGCATAGAAATTATAATTCTTTATTCACTTCTCAAAAAAGTCGAACCCCTCCATTTTGTTCTGTTCCTCTTTTAAAATGATTGTCAGGAACTGTTTTGGTTTTTCAACCACTATTGGTTACATCTGGTTAGTTACATCTATTTAGTTACAGAACTATTATTGTCTTACATCGTTATTACAAAAGTAAAACTAGTTGCTTAAAACGTTTATCCTAATTAATTCTAATTCTTGACCTTCCTATTTACTGTTCGTTTATTAAATTAGACAACATAATCAAATAAAAGTAAAAGAAAAACAACCATATTATCCACTCAGCAAATTGCTCCTCTGTCCTCTTCATAGACCAAACAACCCTTCATTTTGTCTTGCTCCCGGGGTAAGAAAAATTCATGGCTTTGTTCCATGAGCTCCTCCACAGAATAAATAGCCTTCTGTGGCTGCGCCGCGTCGAGCCACAAACTGTCCTCAATTGGACGGTTCTTCCACTTGACAAGGTATCACAGATACTCTTTCCTGTGAGTCTTCTTGGCTACCTGTGTGTCGAGAATCTTCTCAATCTCATGGGGCTGAACTGAAGGCATGTGCCTCATCCAAGAACTGTCTCCAACTTGGGTGTCTCGTTCTAGCCGTACTTCATTGTTTTCCTTTGAGTTGGCAATATATGGGACAGGTCTACGACATTGAAAATAGGTGATATGCCTATATCAGGTGGCAGCTATATTTCATAAGCGTTGGCTGAGAACTTACGCAAAATTTTACAAGGACCAATATTTTTGAATTTTAGCTTGTTATATGCGCCCTTAGGAAACTGTTCTTTGCATAAGTGTGCAAGGACTTCATCACCTATGTTAAATTGGACTTCTCGCTGCTTTAAATCTACCTGTTGTTTATATTTCTGCACGCTGTCCTACAACTTTAGTTTCACCTGTTCATGTAGTTCACTCATCGCTACAGTAAAATCTTCTTCACCAGCACTTCTCTGCTCCAACTTTCCCAAATCCTGCAGTTCATGTATTCCCCAAGGGTCCATGCTATACAAGATTTGAAATGGGCTAATTTGAAATGGGCTATGTCCGGTGCTACGGTTTGGCAAATCGTTATAAGTGAATTCTGCCTGAGCAAGTACACGATCCCATAACCATGAATTTTCCCCAGTCAAGCTTCGTAACAAATTTCCCAAACTCTTGTTCACCACTTCCGTTTACCCATTAGTCTGCGGATGATATGTAGAACTAAAGTTCAACTGTGTGTCCAACTTCTTCCACAGGGTGCACCAAAAGTGTCCCGTGAATTTTCTGTCCCTGTCAGAAACAATAGATCTGGGTAGGTCGTGTAATCTAACAATCTCCGTGAAAAACAGGTGAGCTACGTGAGTGGCATCACTATTTTTTCGACAAGGGATGAAATGCGACATTTTTGAAAACCTGTCTACCACCACCATCACTGAATCATATCCTCGTTGTGTTCTAGGTAGTCCTCAGACAAAATCAATGCTGACTGAGTCCCATGGTCTACTTGGAACAGGTAGTGGTGTGTAAAGTCGAGTGTTTTGACTATGTCCCTTCGCTAGTTGGCAGACTTTACACCTATTCACATACCGATGTACATCCCTATGCATTCTTGGCCAGTAATAGAAGTATCCTAGCTGCTCCAAAGTTTTTTCTATGCCGAAATGGCTGGCTAGACCCCCGCTATGTTTCTCCCGTATAATATTTTCTCTCATCAAATAATCTGGGATACACTACTGTCCTCCTCTAAACAATAGTCCCTCTTACAAGTTGTAGTCCAACCATGGACTTGTATTCCTTAGCACGAGATTTTGACAGGCTTCAAAGGCCTCTTTGAATTCTATGTCGATCTGGTACAAATACTTCAAGTGCTCGAATCCCAACACCTGTATTGTACTTTCCTGTAAGAGCAAGGCGAATCTTCTCAATACGTTCGCCACCTTATTGGCTTGCCCACTAATGTGTTTCAACACAAAGGTGAAACTCTGCAGATACTCTACCCATTTGGCATGCTTGTGGTTCAATTTATGTTGTTGCATTACATATTGCAGTGCTGAATTATCATAAAATAACAAAAACTCATTTCCCAACAGGTAGAGTCTCCAATGCTTTAAACCTTGGACGACGACATAAAATTCCTTGTCGTATGAGGAATATTTATGCCTTCTTTCGTTCAATTTCTCACTAAAAAATGCAACAGGTTTATCTTCCTGACTGAGCACAGCGCCAATGGCTGTCCCACCTGCATCGCATCGAACCTGAGAAAGCCTATTAAAATTTGGTAGCCTTAGAATCAACCTCTCTATAATATTCCGCTTCAGGAGCTGAAAGTTGTTCTCTGCTACCTTAGTCCAACAAAAATGCTGACTAGCCTTTTTGATGGTGTCCAACATAGGCGCGCAGATTTTGCTAAAATTTCTTATGAACTTACGATAAAAACTTTCTAGCCTATGAAAGCTACGTACCTCAAATAAGCTCTTCGGTGACGACCAATTAACGATTGTTGTGATCTTTTCTGGATCCATCTTCAATTCATTTTCTGCAATTACAAAGCCCAAGTAAACTAGTTCTTTTTGTAGGAAAGTACATTTCTTCAAATTTATCAGCAGTTTATGCTACTGTAATTTCTCTAGCACTCTTCTAACATGTTGAAGGTGCTCTTCTTTCTTTCTGCTAAAAATCAAGATGTCATCAAGATATACTATCACAAACTTACCGATGAACTCTTTCAACATTTCATTCATCAACCTCATAAAAGTACTAGGAGCGTTACTCAAACCGAATGGCATGACCAACCACTCGTACAGCCCTTCGTTGGTCTTGAAGGCTGTCTTCCACTCATCTCCTTCTCTGATCCTGATCTGATGATAGCCACTCTTCAGATCAATCTTCGTGAAATAAGCTACCCCACTTAGACAATCCATCATATCATCCATCCTTGGTAAGGGAAACCTGTATCGTATAGTGATTTTGTTGATAGCTCGCGAGTCCGTACACATCCGCCATTCTACTCCCTTCTTAGGCGCGAGAACAGTTGGTACCGCACAAGGGCTCAAGCTTTCTTTGATCAACTCTTTGTCTAGCAACTCTTGCACCTATTTCCTAATTTCTTCATTATATTTCGGGCTCATCCGATATGCAACTTTATTTGGTAGGCTTGCTCCACGTATGAAATCGATATGATGACGATACTCCTCTTGGGAGGAAACTTCTCCGGTAAATCATCAACTACAATGTCCTGGAATTCCTATAACATCTCTTGAATCTCTGCAAGCAATTCAGAAATTTATGTGTGCAACAGCACAGTCTTAGTCCTCCTTACGACAACATAATTCACTTCGTTTTCCTCAATCTGTTTAATAAACTATTTTCCACCTACTAACAACGCTTTTGTCCCGCTTGCTTCTGCTATATCCTCTTCTCTGATGGGTACAAGCATATGCTTGACTCCATATTTAACAAACTTGTAGCAATTCTTCTTCCCACCGTGTACCACCTTCCGATCATACTGCCATGGTCTCCCCAGCAGTATGTGACACACGTCCATTGGCATGATATCACAGACAACCTTGTCCTTGTATCTGCCAATGTGAAATTCAACCTCACATTGTTCATCAACCAATAGTTGGTGGCCTTTCTGCATCCACGACACCTTGTAAGGTGCGGGGTGCTTAAGTCGCCTCAAAATCAGCTTCTCCACCATCTCGGTGTAAACCAAATTATCTGTACTCCCACTGTCTATGATCAATTTGCAACACTTTCTGTGTGATTTGCAAACTATCCGGAACAGTTCATTCCGTTGGGTTTGCTCGGCAGTTTCCTTGGCTGGCTTCAACAGTACTTTGTTTAGAACCAAGGCCTCCCCCATTTCTACCACATTTTCTGCTTCCTGGGGCAGTGCCTCAGCTTCCTCAGGTTTTGCAACAAATGTTCCCCTCTGGCGAGCTTGCTCTTCTTCCAGGCATTCGAAAGATCTATGCCCCCACTTATGGCACCTGTAGCACTGGAAATTAGCTCCTCTTCCTCCGACATTCCCTCTTCCTTGCTGATATGGCCGACCTCCTCTCGTGCTATCTCCTTTCTCTGCTGTTCCTGAAGCCCTGGAGCTGATGCCTTCTTCACAGCTACTGGCAGTTCTCCCTCTGCCATAGGACTATCCTCGTCCTCTACCATTTCCCCGTCCTCTCCTATTATTCTGTTTTATATTAATCTTTTCTTTAGCGTTTACAACACTCTGAAAGGCTTCCTCTATGTTTCATGGGGAAAGAATACTGATCTCATCCAATATTTCCAGCCTCAAATCGTTCACGTATCTTGCTGTCTTCTCTAGAGTATCATTAGTATAACTAGTCCTCAAGTTCACACAGTAGAATTCTTCCCTATATTCTTTTACTATCATACCTTTCTGTCTTAAGTTCTGTACATGTCAGTAAAGCGCAACCTGATAATCCTTAGGTAGAAATCTGCCTTTCAGCCTTGCCACCATCCTTGGCCACTTCCTTGTCGGTAGCTTATTCTCTGCTTGGACACTATCCCACCACAAGGAAACATGTCCCTTCAATTTGGTTACAGTGAACCTGAATCTTTTGTCCTCATTGATCTCTTTGTTCTCAAAATACTTATCCAACTCGCTTATCCAGTCTAGCAGGACTTCTACGGATAGACTGCCATCATATTTAGGAATTTCTGGTTTGGGCTTGATGCTGGCTAGTAGCACTAACCTCAACAATTTTATCTTTGGGGCTTCTTCATCTGATCCATCTGTAGTAGCTGCTACCTCCTCCTCGCTGTCATCTCCAAGTTCTGGGTCTCTTCTCGTTCTTGCCTCCATTGCCTCTAAGTGAGCAGTAAGGGTCCTTATTTCTTCCCTAAAACCCTCATTTGCTGCTTTGCACACACCTCTTCCACGTCCTCGTCTTCCAACCTCCATATCCCAATTCTTTCAACTTCATGCTCTAATACCACTTGATGAGCCCAGCCCACTTTATCACACCTCACGCAGTTATCAATGTGGGAATAAAGCACAAATTAATGATGAACAACAGATTTGGTGTAAGGTTGATTCACCGGCAGTTGATTGTAATGATGTGGATTTGGTCCTTGAAACCCGCACTTGTGATTGGTACTTTCAGCTTCAATTATTGGACAAGTGTCCTCCCTTGGAATTATCGAGCTTGCCTTGGTATGGGCGATCAAACCCTAACCTAAGTCATTCGCATGCACATTCTTTCGGTTCTATGAGCTCTGCATTTTTGGTAGACTGTGGCCGTTTCTGTGCAAGGTTTTGCTGTTACGTGCTCTGGTTCAGGGTTTTAACCTGAAAATATCTTTCCTTCATCTAGTATGAACTTTGTCAACACTATAGGCTCAATCTCTACTTGGTCTACACTTATTCTGGTAGTTTGATGTGTGTTTGTGGCTCACTATTAACGTCTTTGTGCCTTTTTAGCATACGGTGTCAATGCCTATGGTTTTCATGGTCGTTGTGTTCTTCTTCTAGTTGGAACTATTCCAAGTAACAATCCTCTGGTTCCTAGTCGTCTTTTCTCGAGTTCGAGCAAAATGCGGTTGCAACTTTCTTCGGCTCCTTCAACATTTCAAGGTAAGTTTTTTTGGTTCCATGCTGTCAGAAATTATTCCTTTTCCCTCAGTCAGCTAATGTCTTTTCTCCTTGCGAGCAGGGTAACCTTAGGGAACTGCTATGGCTGCAACTCGCCTCTGTCAGGTAGGTTCTGAAGTCGGCTTTGTTATTCTGTAAACCCTCGCTTTCCTTTGCTATCCGGTTCTCACATATTTTGTTGAATGGTTGTTGTTGCAGGTATGATAACTCGAAAGGTTTCGGTGCCTAGCGGTTCGTAGCTCCGGCTAGACACAGGTAGTGTTGTTCTCTATCTTTTCGTTGCTTTCGTTCAACGCCTTAGGTTGGGGTTTATTTAAATCTCTATGTCAATAGTTTGTTAATCCATCGACTATATACAGTCTCGGATGTAGGTTTACACAATCATTTTTTTTCTATTTGGTGTCTATAGGTAGGCTGAGGGTTTCTAAACCCGCACTGTATCTTGTTCCAAATTTATCACAAATTCTGGCATGGACTGTATAATTGTTGAACACGGTGTTTTTGAACAATATATATGAATGAACAAAAATTTTGTCTTTCCTCTCGGATTTATTTTATAAATGAAACTGTGAATGTTTGTTCTTCGGGCATACTTGGTAATGCTTGCTCCTTGTTGCTTGTTTGGTATTCGGCTTGTTCTGGCTCTTCGACATTCACATGTATGCTGTTTCGGGGACTATAAGATTTGCTTTGGTAACACGTCCTTGAGTTATCTTCGCAACTTGTCTGGTTTGGTTTACCTGCTAGGACCAATGTAATTCAAATCACATGTATGACCATATGCCTGTAAGATAGAATATAAACAGACTCGTACTGTACATGAAAATCAAGTAATGTTATATAAATAATTTTAACAGCTATAGGATGTTGGAGAGGAATGTTTGTGTGCACAGAAATTATAATTCTTTATTCAATTCTCAAAAAATTCAAACATGTTGAGAATGAAACAAGATGATGGAGCTTAGTGGAAAGAAGTTGCCTTCACTAAGTGGTCTCACAGGCTATTTTTGGCGCAAGTCTATTTTTAGACTATGTCTATTTTTAGACATATGGATCATGGTCTATGAGTTGCAGGATGCTATTTGTGGATGATTGGTCAAGTTGGTAAAAATACATTGACCTCTATTTTTAGACATATGGGAAGAGTCTATTTTTAGACTGCCAGGCTAAAAATAGAACAGTCAAATATTATTAGCTCTTAATAATATTTGGACTATAAACATTATCTTATTCTCTTGGAGACTTAGTTCGAGCTACAGTGGGGCACATGCAAATGCCACAAGAAATACGTTTTCTTAAGGGTTACTTGAGCTATGCATGGAGGACTTCAGTTATACTTCAGTGATGAATTTGTGGAGTGGATCAGGAGTTGATGAGTTGTGTTCAATTTGAACTTAGTTGACTAGTGGTAGTTAGTTACTGGAAATAGACTAATGTTGAGTGGTGTGAATTATTATTAATTAATCACTATGAATTAAATCTAAAGAAACTAAAGAATACATATTATCAGTGCATGGATAGTTCAGTAGAGACAAGTGTTAGAGGTGAGTGAAAAGGGCAAGACAGTGTCAGTGTGACTATGTTATGCATGAGATTTGCAGATGCATGGATTGAGTAATGCCAATGAGGATTGCATAGTGTCACACAAGGGATATACAAGTTTTGAGTTCATTCTTGAGTATTCTCAGCAGGTATTGCGCAGTGGAGGCAGGCAAACCAGCAGAGGAGATTTGAGCCAGTGAATTGATTCAGATCTGAGCTAGTTTGTGTGTAACAGGTGGAGATAGTACTGAGTACTTGTGAGGAGTATTGTACTATGTATTGTTACATGTTCTCAATCAATATAATATACAGATAGTTTGGGGTTTTTATCGAGATGCTTTCCCCAGTGATATACTGTGTTGATATGTGTGATTGATGCTTCAATATGCGCATGTGTATGTTTCTGAATACTGCTAAATTGATGATCAATGTAGAGGAGGTTATGTATTATGAATGATTCCACAAAGAGTGTATAATCAGGATAATCTCTGTGAATATGTGTCATATTATTCATGAAATTTATACATGGTATCAAAGCTAGCTGATTTGTAGAAGAGATTTCTACATGATATCAGTGGAGAATTGATCATCGGATCTATTATTCAAAAAGTGTTTACATTTTATTTCTTCAGGCAAAGTCTATAATCCGGCCAGGTAGCCTCTGGATTCATCCTTCTTTTGGAAGGTGAGATATCCGGTGAATGCCCATACAGTTGATCTCTGTACAATAAATACTTTGTTCTCACGAATTTTAGATCAGAAGCGGTTGAGTTTTGAGCTAGTGGAATTCGAATGTGCAGCAATGTTTTCTTGGTGTCAAAGTTGAAATGTCTTTCAACGGATTGCGATTGGAGTATGCCCTTGAGGGTAGCTCTAACTATATTGCATGGAAGGACATGATGGAGGTGGTGTTAGATGATAATGGGTTGAAGGAGTTCATAGATGCAGATGTCCCAAAACCTACTGATGCTGCTCAAGTCAGGGATTGGCAAAAGAAGACAGCAAAGTGTCGAAGGATTCTGTTGGAGGGCATGAGGGATCACATTGTGTCCAAACTCCATGGAAAGGCTTCTCCATACTTGATGTGGAAAGCATTGATAGATCTATTCCAAAGCAAGAGCGACCAGAGGACGTTGGCACTCAAGGATAAACTTAGAAACATAAAGTGTGAGAAAGGCGATAGTATGCCCAAGTATCTCACGAAGTTCACCCAATGTCGGGATGAGTTGGGAAGTGTGGGGGTGACTATCGATGATGAGGACTTGGTGAGCTTGGCTCTCCTTGGTCTTCCGAATATTTGGCATTCCTATCAAGACTCTGTCAATGGTCGGGAGAAATTGCCAGGATGGGAGAGACTTTGGTCAGATCTTGTGCAAGAGGAGATCAGGCGGAATACGAGGGATGAATCTTCATCAAAGGTATCTGATGAAGAAGATTGTGCTTTGGCTGCCAAAGAAAAGAAGGGGAAGAACGAGAAAGCTTCTCATTCCAGTGCGAAAGGCAAGAAGCAGGACATGTCTAAGGTGAAGTGCTTTCACTGTCACCAGCACGAACACTATGCCACAAATTTTCTGCAGAAGAAGAAAAATAAGCAAGCTGCTGGATCTGCAGTGGGAGAGGCCTTAGCCTCATAGCTTGAGCTAGATTTTTCGCTGATCGCATGCTTGGTATCAAGTGTGATGGGATCGGTATGGTTCTTGGATAGTGGTGCGCCTTTTCACATGACAGAAGATCGAGATTTGTTTTGTGATATGGATGAGAAAGATCTTGGAGTGCACATCGAGATGGGCGATGATGGTAGATACAGTGCGACCAGTATTGGTACCATTTCCTTTGAGAGGGAGTCTGGTAAACCCTTCGTATTGAAGGAAGTGATGCATGTTCTAGGATTGAAGAAGAATCTTATCTCTGTGGCGATGTTAGAAGACAAGGGATATGATGTTGTTTTTAGCGAGGGAAAGGCTTTCCCGCGTAGTAAGACAACTGGAGAAACCCGGAAGATAGGGGTTCAAGTCAAGAACCTTTATTAGTTGCATGTAGATGGCTGCGCAGCAATGGCATGCAAGGCAGAAGGAGTGGTGAGCTGGGATGATGGCAAGCTGTGGCACCGGAGATTGGGCCACCTTCACCATGGAGCCTTGAAGATACTGCAACAGATTTCTACTGGGCTTCTAAAGGCACTCTTGCGTAGTCATATCAGTGCAAGGAGTGTATTTTGGGAAAGTTTATGAAATCCACCTTTAACGAGAAGGATAGTCGTGCCATGACAATCCTTGAGAGAATTCACACAGACGTGTGTGGACCTTTCTCAGTAGCTTCGACAGCAAAGCGTAGGTACTATGTGATCTTTGTTGATGATTTCTCCCGAAAGTGCTCGATCTTCTTCATGCAGAAGAAGAGTGAGACATACTTAAAGTTCTGTGAGTTCAAAGCACTGGTCGAGAAGGAATCGGGGAAGAAGGTAAAGGCTCTTAGGAGCGACAATGGTGGTGAATTCATCTCTAGCGATTTCAAGGACTTCTGCAGTGCAGAAGGGATTCGAAGAGAGCTCATAGTTCCCCATAACCCACAGTAGAACGGGGTTGCTGAGCGGAAGAACAGAACGATCGTGGGTGTTGTACAGGCGATGTTGCATGATCAGGGCCTACCTATTCACTTGTGGGCAGAGGCATGAAATACTGCAGTATATGTGAAAAACCGTTGTCCTCACAAGATACTTGGCATGAGTACACCCGAGGAGGCTTATTCTGGTAAGAGGCCTGATATTTCCCATTTCAGGATTTTTGGTTCTCCTGTTTACATGCATGTGATGAAGGATGCTAGGAAGAAGCTGGAGCCGACCACAGAGGTTGGGATATTTGTGGGGTACAATGATATGCCCCACAACTATCGTGTGTATTTTCCAGACAGTCGCAAGACTGTTGTGTGACGAGATATAAAATTTCAGGAGGAGAAATCCATGAAGTGTTCGCTTGAGAGGGAGCCACACTTGCATGCAGACGGGGAGCTATTAGTTCCTAAGGATGAGCTTTAGGATGTGGATCAGCCACAAAAGGAAGTTCATGGAGTGGAAGAGACCATTCATGCAGCGCTAACCATTAGAGGGCGAAAGCGCACTACAGAAGCTGAGCGACTAGCTCAAGATGCAGAGAAGGTTGTAGGACCACCTGATCGGTACACTGGATACATGGCTCTTGTGAGCAAATGTGTCATGACAGAGCCATCCTCTTTCGAAGAAGCTGTGGAGGATCCTGCATGGGTAGATGCCATGGTGGAAGAGTATGATTCAATTGTCAGAAACAGTGCATGGGAGATTGTCCCAAGACCATAAGGGAAATCAGTGGTGGGTTCGAGATGGATCTACAAAGTGAAGCAGATGGGGTGGTACATCCATCAGATGGATGTGAAGACTTCGTTCCTTCCTGGAGGTTGGAGGAAGGAGGATGCTACTTCAGCGGAGGTAGTGGATGCCACTGTTGATTGACAGTTGGTGGAGTCGCATGTGTGCAGGCTCAACAGAGGCACATCGGGATATGGATCTTGGTATAGACAGGATGCAGATTGGGCAGGGAGCTCAATGGACGACATCAGGTACTATCATATTAGAGATTGTGTGCAGCGGAGAATCATGTTACTTTCATATATTCCAACGGTGGATCAAGATGTTGATTTCTTGACGAAGGCACTCACCAAGAGAAAATTTGAGTACCACTGAGACAGGATAGGGATTGTTGATAATCCATATCTTTTTGAGAGGGAGTGTTGAGAATGCAACAAGATGATGGAGCTTAGTGGAAAGAAGTCGCCTTCACTAAGTGGTCCTGCAAGCTATTTTTGGCGCAAGTCTATTTTTAGACTATGTCTATTTTTAGACATATGGATCATGGTCTATGAGTTGTAAGATGTTATTTGTGGATGATTGGTCAAGTTGGTAAAAATAGATGGACCTCTATTTTTAGACATATGAGCAGAGTCTATTTTTAGACTACCAGGCTAAAAATAGAACAGTCGAATATTATTAGCTCTTAATAATATTTGGACTATAAACATTATCTTATTCTCTTGGAGCACTTCAATTTGAGCTACAGATGTGGCACATGCAACTACCAGAAGGAAATACATGTTTCTTATGGGTTACTTGAGCTATTGCATGGAGGACTTTAGTTACGACTTCAGTGATTGAGTTCTGTGGAGTTGGATCAGGAGTTGGTGGAGTTGTGTTCAGTTTGACTTAGTTGAACTAGTTGTAGTTAGTCTAAATGGAAAATAGACTAATGCTGAGTTGTGTGAATTAGTTATTAATTAATTCACTAATTATTAACTCATAAAGCAACTAAAGAATACATCAGTTAACTTAGTGCATGGACATTTCAGTGGAGACAAGTGTTAGAGGTGAGTGAAATGGCAAGACAGCTGTCAGTTGTGACTATAGTTGTGCATGAGATTTGCACATGCATGGATTGAGTAATGCCAATGAGGATTGCGTAGTGTCACACAAGGGAAATACTAGTTTGGAGATTCATTCTCGTAGTATTCTCAGCAGGTATTGCACAGTGGTGGCAGGCAAGCAACGGAGGAGATTTGAGCCAGTGATTGATTCAGATCTAAGCTAGTTTGTGTGTAACAGGTGGAGATAGTACTGAGTACTTGTGAGGAGTATTGTACTATGTATTGTTACATGTTTCTCAATCAATATAATATACAGATAGTTTGGGATTTTTAGTGATATGCTTTCCCCAGTGATATACTGTGTTGATATGTGTGATTGATGCTTCAATGTGCGCATGTGTATGTTTCTGAATACTGCTAAATTGATGATCAACGTAGAGGAGGTTATGTATTATGCATGATTCCGCAAATAGTGTATAATCAGGATAATCTCTATGAATATGTGTCATATTATTCATTAAATTTCTACGGAACCCCTCCATTGTGTTTTGTTCCTCTTTTAAAATGATTGTCAGGAACTGTTTTGGTTTTTCAACCACTGTTGGTTACATCTGATTAGTTACATCTATTTAGTTACATAACTATTATTGTCTTACAGCATTATTACGAAAGTAAAACTAGTTGCTTTAAACGTTTATCCTAATTAATTCTAATTCTTGACCTTCCTATTTACTATTCGTTTATTAAATTAGACAACATAATCAAATAAAAGTAAAAGAAAAACAACCACATTATCCACTCAGCAAATTAATCCTCTATCCTCTTCAGAGACCAAACAGCCCTTCCTTTTGCCTTGACCTGTCAGCTAGATGCTCTTGCATCAAACTTCCATATAGAGTATGAGACTTTCCAAAGGGGTAGGTAAATTCCAAACTCAAGTTACACTATTAAATCCCCATGTGATGTGACAAAGCCATTTGGAGACTAAGTGTTTTCGATTCATGTTGGAATTCCACATGCTAATGATTTGACTCAGTAGTAAGAAAAACTATGAGAATATTGACAAATGTTCCACCAAAACATTGATAACTAAAAGATTTTGTTACATTTTTCTCCATGTGTGTGTTTGTTTCCTTATCAAAACCACAATCACCTAATCAGAGTTACACTTGCAACGTGGTGTCCCCCACAAGAGTAAAGAGTAATTATTCGATGGTAGCCAACTTAGTGATCAAAAGGCTATTTATAAAATAAAGTTGGAAGAGTCACAATCAATTTTATAAAACGAGAGCCACGTGGTGGCATGTCACTGTTTATTTGTATATATGATTCATTTGCATGTAGTTTTTAGTTCATTTAGTTAAAATGTTATGTGTGAAGAAGAAGATGAACTTATTGCTCAAGTTCATATATACAAGGAAAGTTTAAGTCTAACTAATTACTAAAAACAATGATAAAATAAGGTCAAGTATTTTGGAACTAATTCCAAACTGTTCCATTTTAGTTTCTAATTTCAAAGTATTGAATCTTAATTTCTAAGTGTAATTTTATAGATTGTTCTTAATTGAAGAAAAACATATCTTTTGCAAAATGACAGTTGTGTCGTTGTTATTTTGGTTTAATTGTGTATTGATATTTACAATTATTAGTTTGATAGATAATTTATTTCTTAAAACAAATAAGTAAATAGTTAGAGAAGTTTGACATTTGCTTCACTTTGCATCAGATCAACGAATAAGAATAGATAATAAAAAAGGGTATTTGTTGGTTATTAGTTTACAGGAATTATATTTTCTATGTCATAGTCTCGCCAAAGGTTCTAGTATGAGCTACATTGTAAAAATAAAAATAATGTACATATGTTGTAATATTTGGAATAACAAAAGGAAAAGGTGACTGAGTCTAAGGACATGGATTATAGAGCCAGGAATGGAGAATTCCTGGTAGGATGATACAATTTATTATGCAAAGAAGAGACTTGAACTTGATGATAGAAATTAAAGGGTTAGTGGTCCATGAAGTAAAGGGGATGGTTCGTGAAATTAAATGGTCTTAGGAAAATATTCAAGCCCATGCTTGTTTGAAATATTACAAGGAGCAAAAGGGAACATAATTTATGGATTGATTGCAAGAGCAAGGATGCAGTAGTAATGGAGGGACAAGAAACTTGCTCCAAAATAAAGAGAGGCATTTAGAAGAGAGGATGTGGATAGAGATACGGATTCAGTTTTACTGCAAAATAATAATAATAATAATAATTTATGATTACAATTTCTAATTAATGGGTTATGATGCAATTTCGTTGTAATAGATATGGATAAATAACAAGTGCAATATGTGTTTTTTTTAATATATTTGCAATGCAACTGTGAACCAATATTTTCATGCTTTGTATATTGATTGTGGTTATGGTTATGCATGGGAACATGTGTCCTATGCTTCTATGAAAAATAAATAAGTTAATATAGTAAGCAATAGTAATTACATGGTGTTTGAAGTTCAGACTGAAGAAGAGTTTCATAACAATTTTTCCTAAATTCTTAACGATATCATAAATAATTAAATAAATGAAGTTGAAGACCTCAATGATCTATTCAAATTGAAAAAACAATATTAGTTAAAAGAACTGGGCTCTAAGAATCTTTGTGTTAATGTACAAATATATAACGGAGACGCTTTGTTTGACAAAGGCGGTCAATGTGTACATTAAGATATATGTTTACAAAATATTGTCCTGACAAGCAAAGAATATGAGAAAGATCAAATGAGTGTACTCGAACCAATTATGTCTTTTTGTGGTGCTTTTATAGGATTTAACCTTTATTATGCATGAGCCTCCATTCCCTCCACAGGGAGCTTGGAAATGAGGATCACAAGCCCCTCTCAATAGCTAAATTCCTCGGTTACCCATGAGCAGTCTCGAGGAGTTGCTGAGTGAGTTTGTGAGCATTCTAGAATAGTTGGTGTGTGGCAGGTGAGTTAGAAGCCTGATGTAAGGTGACACTAATATTCTGTCAGATAAGAACTACAGGAGTGCCTATGCCACCATACGAAGAATTCCCTACCCGAAGGCAAAGAAGTGCCACGGATAATAATTCCTAAATGTAGCTATCTCCCAAGCTCAGAAGGGGTAACATCATGGAACATCTTAGTATGACTTCGATAGAGTGACAATGTGCTCATTTAGATCTACAAGTGGAATGAATCCCTGAGAGCAACCCATAATCGAGAGGATTAGCTTGAGGTTGTTAAGGAAACAACACACCTGGTCTTTGAGGACAATGCAAAAATATCGACTAAATACTATGAGTGGTGTAAAGCCAAAGGGCCATGACACAACCATTCTTGAAAAATAAGAAAGGATGTTCAGTGTGGAAAAAAGAGGCAAACTGTTGAATTTATAGAAAGAATTGGACAAGGCTTATCTTATTGCAGTTAGGACTATCGGTGGGAAAACTTATGATTGGGGCAAAGAGATTCTCCTGTTGTATGATTGGACATTGGACATGGATTATCTACATGGTTCAAGTAATGCGGTGGGTAACGAATAGTTGGTAGAACAGAGTAATAGTTGCATAATAGCATAAGAAAAGTGGTGCCAAAAGGCATTTAGTCGAAGCTAGGGAAGTCAGGTCGTATGCATTTGTAGTCACCCTGAGTTGGTAGTCATGTGGTTGAAAGGTCAGGTAGTTAGGAGGTTACATTTTTTTTTTTAAATCTTTTTGGATCCAATCTCCGACTTAATTCTTGAAAAAATAAAAAAATTGTTTAAGATTTATGTTTTTATACATTTTGTGATTCACAAAAGAAATAAAGACTTCTTTTAAACCTTATAATAGAAATGCAAATTATTTCATGAATTTTTAAATTGTATGTTTCGTATAGAAAAATTACAGAAGAAATAAATAAAGAAAACTAGATTTTCAATACGTGATTCTCAAAGCACGAAAAGTACAAATTTACTGTCTGGATAGTAAGTTTTTTTTTAATATAATATTGGGCCAATTGTACATTTGGGTGTTTTTTGTTTAATTACATTTATTCGATTGTGACCTTGAATATACCATAGTAAGGTAGTTTGATAGTTAGACAATGGTGAGGTCGAGAGGTCGGGAGGTCCGGTAGTTTGATAGTTGGGCAATGTTGAGGTCTAGAGGTTGGGTAGTTTGACAGTTGGGCAATGCTATGGTTGAGAGGTTACACATATTATTTATAAAAAATCATAGTCACTTGGTATTGCAGTCTAATTGTCAGACAATCAGGTGTGTTTTATGATTCATTTATTCTATTGCGATCTTGACTATACCATAGTCGGGTGGTTTCATTATGTCAGGTAGTTTCACAATCGTGCATTGCTGAAGTCAGGAGGTTGGGTATTTTGACAATCAGGAATGTTGAAGTCGGAGGTTGGGCCAATTATTTATAAAAAAAATCGTAGTCACTCTGTGTTGCTAGTCGGGTGGTTAGAAGGTCGGGTAGTCAGAAGATTGTATTTCATTTTTACAAAGCGTTTCTAGATCTGATACACAAAGGAAAAAGAAGCTTGTTGTTAACATGACAACAAGAATGAAAATTATTCTGTGAATATTTAGATTATAAGTTTTATACCAAAAAATTATAGAATAAAGAAATATAAAAGAATGTATTTTCCTCTATCCAACAGGTTGTGAAAAGACTTTACTATGTGCACACTAGAAATTATCTTCTTGACTCTTAGGTTAATTATTGATATCATAATTCTATATTCTATGTGACACTGTAGAATTTCAAAGCCTATATTTTTTGTTTGTTTGTGTCTACATTTATATCTAGTTACAATTGTATTTAGAGAAAAACACTCAAGACAGTTGAATACAAGAACATAGTGTAGCAAGGAAACACAAATGCACAATCTATTTTAGATCCCTATTATGCAACAACATATTGCAACTCTCATATGAAAAAAATGGATTCCTCCATTACAATTGCATTTAAAAAAATTCGGCAAAAATAGTATATCTTGTCGAGACAACAAAATTGAAGTTATTCGCAAACTTGGAAACACATTTCTAAATATAAAGAAAATGTCAAATGAACAAACAATGCACATATTTTTTTGTTTGTCTTTGTATTAAGCTTCTAGAACAATTTTCATGAACACTTCTCAAGCTCGAGAAGAAACATATGTTCTAAAAATACCTATTTTGTTAGAAAAACAATATGATAACTCTAAGTTCTCTAGTTGCAGTTGTATTCAGAGCTAAATACTTGATACAAATGAATACAAAACATAGTAATTGATAGAGAAGTTTTCGATGAAATGTGCAAGTATTTGGCCAATTCCTTGTGCTAGCTTTGTGTATAATAACTCTTTTGTTGGGACTCTGGGCACACTTAGTGTGTAGTCGAGGTTCAACATGGAATACGTTGTTACATTGTGCTTCATATTATAGGCATAACAATTTTCATGGGCATAATGACACACATACACAACAAGAAACAAAAATGAAACAAAAAGTAGTGGAATGTACCTTGTTGAAGAAACTTGTACAAAAATGCTCAAAACAATAGTAACCTTAACGTGCCATATACAGTGATAAACATTTTATAAATAGACGAGTCTTCTATATTATAAACATTAACAATGTGAACAGGGATCAATGCACAATTAGGACTGCAAGAATTGATATGATTGCATCCAATTTACATAAGGAATTGTTGACAGGTGGAAAAAATACTCTTGCAACAAGTCAGTATGTGCTCAATCAAAGTTCCATCCTTTTTTTTTTAAATACTCTTGCAACAAGTCAGTATGTGCTCAATAGCACTTGAAACAAAGGTATCGTTTTCTATCTAAAACTAAAATTAAACTAAGATCTATAGTTCAATCTAGCCATTGATGACAATGAATATAATATTTTTCAAGATAATCAAAATTATGTGTGTGGAAATTTTGGGCAACTCCTATTACATACCACAATATATGTTCTATCTTCAATAACTGAAGCAATTGGCCCATTAAATGTGCAGAACAATTCTCACTTGGGCACTTTGACATATTTTCAAATGAGCAAATATTACTTGAACAAGGCTTGTAGATCTATAGACAAAATATTAATGGTTGTCATGCTTGTTTGTTTGTGTCTGCTTGTACACTTGCACCACATTTTGATATGTCTAACATGAAAAAATAAATTGTACAAGTTTTTTATAATTGTTTCATTTGCAATGAGAATACTACTACCAATTTCTTAAAACAATGGTTGGATACTAGAAACATTGAGGAAGAACAATGCATCAATGATTCACAAGTTTACACTATAAACTTATTACTACCATATGCATACCAAAATATAGAGGAAAAAGGTTTTGCAATACAATGAATTTGTGAACTATTTGATGTTAATATATATTATATATTATATATATATATATATATATAATATATATATATATATATATATATATATATATATATATAATACAAAAAAATGATATTTTCTTGAGATTCTATTCGTCAAACAACTACTCCAAAGGCATGTACATTATGCATGTACCAATATCAACTACAAATGCACATTTATCTAATGATTTAATCAATATAAATATCACCAATTAAAGGATTTAAATGAACATAACATGAAATTTAAATTCCTATTTGGAATTGAATTCACAAGATTGAACAGATAAGTTTTGGCTAAAGATTTAAAAATAAAAATCGAAAATGTTTTTGGGTTTATACTATCCAGCCAATTTTTTTAGTATTTTCTGGAATATCTATACATGCATAATTTAAAGTAAATAAATAACAATTTCTATGTCATCAAGTAGAACAATTTTTCCTACATTTGAGTATTGTATTGCAATAATCAGCTAGCAATAAGTAAATCTACATTTTTTTTAATTTCTGATTATAAAAAGATGTAAATTGAAAAATTGTCATAAGGAATCTTAAACATAATTATCAAATATTCATTCATAATTAAATATAACAAGTCATAGAGTAAAATCAAAGGCATTTATTAAGTAATTAAAAGCATGCACTGACATAAATGTCATAATTCATCACGCATAAGCAATGAAAATTGTATTGAAAAAATTTGGCATTTCAAAATTGATTAAATACATCCAAATTTGCAATCTTCGTTGATTCTAGACCCTTTGCACAAATGCATAAAGGTCTATAAATACTAAAATATAATAAAATAAATTAGGTCTTGGAACATGAAAATAAACATATTTTATGAAAGTAAATATTGAATTCTAAAAGGTTGTATCTTCAATTGAAATCTAGTAGGAAAGCAGACATCTTCTCCTCATCTTCGGAGTCTTCATAATTGATACTAAGTAGTATGTGAGGTGCATGCATTTCAATATAAGCTGCCCATTGTGAATATAACTCATATGGTGTACATCAATAAATGGGAGGAAACTGATTGATGTTGATCGGGGAATTGGAAATTAATTCTTGTGCTTTTTTCTTCTTCATATGATATTTGACCTCAAACTTAGAAATAAGTGAAGTTGGTCCCCATATTTTTCCCCAATATATTCCAGAAAGAATTGCTTTGGGAGAAGTGACTAATCAAGCTATTTTGAATGGGCAAGCCAAAAAAATGAGTAGGCTGCAAAATAAGCTCTAGCCTAATTTTCCAATAAAGTTTGGTGACATTAATATCCGAGACAAAGGGCACAAAATAAAATAATGTAAGGCTCCATCCTAGGGTCTAACAAAACTAAATTTTTCTAATTTTAAATACAATAAAAAGGGAAATAACTTATTTCTAACTAAACTTTTAATTGATGATAATTTACCATTACAATTTATTTTCCACAATTAAATACGTAAACATTTCATTGCAATCACTTACATGAGTAATCTATAAACAAAGGAATACATGTTCCAATAGCCTAGTTGAGATGCTTGTGAACTCCTAATCTGCTGGGATGTTCCTCTTTATTACCCGACTTAATTTACCTCCCATCCAACTAGAAAGTATTTTCTAGCCCAGGAAACCTCCACAAGTTTCCTAGCCCTCCGAGCCCAAGTCCAACCAGATGTAGTGTGTCCAAGTTAAACAAATACTCTCATTCTCTCCCTCCTCCTTTCTCCACCTTCCTCTCAAAACAAAATCCTCCAAGACCACAACCAAAACCAAGATGAAGAATCCCCCCCAACTCCTCTCATAATCCTTCCCCTTTAATGCCTCCTTCTCTTCTCCACCTCAACCGCCTGTCATTATTGTCATAACTAGCCCCTCATCCTTACATTTGACTTTTCTTACCATATATTCTAACAAGTAAATTTGAGAGGACATTTTGGGGATGAGATATGAATATAGAATTTGGTAATTAGTTGGAGAGGACCATATCTCCTCTCAAGTAAATTTGAGAGGACATTTTGGGGATGACATAAGAATATATAATTTGGTAATTAATTGGACATGACCATATCTTCTCCCAAGTAAATTTGAGAAGACATTTTGGGGATGAGATATGAATATATAATTTGGTAATTAATTAGAGAGGACCATATCTTCTCCCAAATAAATTTGATATTACATTTTGGGGATATGGATATTTAAATTGGAATAAATGGAAGGATACCATATCCTATCAAAATTTAAATTTGAGGAGGTAAGTTAGAATTGAATAATAATAAAATTTAATCAGTAATAAATTGACAATTTCACCAATGTAGGTGTGTACCAATATTTCTTGATAATTATAAGTCAATATTTTTAGGTAATTTAACCACTAGTAAAATTTGCATGATAAGATTAAGTAGGGCATTACAAAGAAGCCGAAGAGCTTGAGGAAATTTGGTTATTTACTTTGCCCCATTATGACTATGATCCTCAAGGTTTCATTAGAAGTCATTATATAACATTCAATTATTTAAAAAAAATTATTCATCAAGAACCACCTTTCGATGTGGTTTTTACATGCATCAATGATTTTCAGCAAGTTGTCTAAAGAGGCAAACTCTTACATAGTGAATCAAGACGACAATTGCAAGAATTTAGAGACGAACTATTAAAAAATTTCCTAAAGGAAACGGCTCTACACCTCAACATTTCATTAGAAGAGTTAAATTCTACTGAATTTTTGTAATTTAATTTCAATGAACTCACTTCAGAACCTTCTATTGTTTCTCAAAAGGGAAAGGCAGTAGAAATTGAAAAATTATAAGGTTTTATTGTCACAGGTAAATAAGTTGAATCCACATCAATAAAAAACCTGAAAGAGGAATACGAAGCTACAAGAAGAGAAACAAGATCTTCTATGGGTTGTTTCGATTCTCTTGGAACTGCTTCCTTTAATGACTTGCTACCTGATAGGTCAAATTATTCTATAAAGTATGTTCCTTTTTCCCAAATTGATAAACATTGCTCATATGTCATTTGTATGTATGCTATAATTTATTTTTTCTCTTTCTCCCTACAACTTAGTGAAGCAAGAATCAATATTTTATCTCTCTTAGAAACTCTTGGAATTCTAGTATATTGAAATTTGTTTTCCCAGTTAAGTATAGACAAAAACTTTCTTTTAATTGATTTCTCTTCTTCTACCAATGAATCAATTATTTCACTTAAATACTTAATTTCTTGATAAAATATTGAGATTTTATCCTCTTTTTTTAATAGAAGTGTTGATGGTGTTGCACCTGCCAACATGTCAGGGGATCTCCCCGGTAAGAAGTCTCAATTAGACCTCCGATCATTTGGTGTACGAGTCCTAGCAATGGGTCGTATGGTAATGCCTTGACTGCAATTTCACACACAGGCAAGTAAGATGTCCCTATTGGTAGCAAGGGTGAGACAACTGCAGTAATTCAAGGAGGGTGCATGAGAGGTTCTAACACACGGAGGGTGAGGTGAGTATGCCCCTTGGAAACCTGTAATAGTACGTGACTTGGAAGGGAACACACGAGTGAAGATGCATAACAAGATGGAAAGCAAGTTAGAAAGAAATCCAAAGTGATGGTTAAACCAATAACATGTTTCAGAAATATTCATACATAGTTACACATAATAGTCTATACATGCATTCATAAACAAACAAATACATATGTCATTTAGAGTAAACAATATAGTTGGAATACAATACAAGATATGAATGAAACATGCTGGCTCTATTATATTAAGAAGTGTAAGTTCCAGTCATACAATACGTCCATGTCCAACCACTAGTTCCGATAGCAGAACATTACAACCACAATTGCCTACTCCTCTAACGCGATATACTAGCTTTGCACAGTAGAGAAGCCAAGGCACGTTACAATATTGTCCAAGATTTCTCTAAGATACTCCTATCAAATCTTGGCTGACCAAAAGCCTATACAATGAGTTATGAGGGACTATTTATAGAAAAGGGTGGGGTGACCCTTGACATTCCCATTTGAGACCGTTCATCTATCGTCATGACTCTTCAACTACTCTATGAATGTTACATTCAACTATCAATACTTGAACTTCCACTTGACAAGACGTTACATTACAATGCACATGTGCCCATGTGAGACAAAATGGCTTGAGCAAGCCATGCAAGACATCACTAACACTCGAACCGTTGTGGTGAGACCAACTCTTTGACATGCTTGTGATGGTAAAACATGGTGAGTTGATGCCAAGCTTTGTATTCCATTATGGTGTCTGTGCACTCAATGGTGACATCTTGTTGAAGCGAACTCTTTCCTTCGTTGCATCCGGGTGCAATGAGATGGCTCCTATATCCAACTCATTTGATAGCATGCGCATGGTCATCCTAGTGCAACCGGACCAGTAACATGTTGATGCACAGTGTCTATGCTACTCTCTAAGCATGTGTTGGTGGTCGTGTGCATCAACTTGTCAACGTACATGTTCGACTCCAGTTGGCCTTGCATCTTTTCTTCAACTCAGTGAGTGTCCCAAATGGGTGGGATCGCATGCATGTTCACAATGACATGCATGCTTTTGAATTCCATTGCATGTGATAAACAACACTGCTCACCTTGTCTGCCCTGTGCCAGCTCCTGGGATGGATCCATAACTTGTACGAGCGCAGTTTCATCCATATGTGCATGTTGCACCCCCTGCTATAGTTGTTCCTATTGCAACTCATTCTCTTGTCTATGCATCTCTATTCTTCCTTGAGTTGTTGCTTGAGCACATGAAACTCCTTCTTTGTTCTGTTCTCTGCCTTCACGCAATCTTCATGTCACAATGTCACCTCATAGCCTGAGTCTCCAAAGTTGCTTTCATCACAAGTGGATATGCTTGAGCTTGCAACTTTGTTCCACCTCTGTGTTGTCAACAACCTTTCTCTTGCGTTTGTTGCATCCTGTATGTTGCCCTCAGCTACTGTTGATGGTGTTGCTTGTTGTGATGTTGCTGCCATCATATTTTGATGTCCTTGTCTATGAAAAACTTGATGTCTTTGTGGGTAGGAAAGTTCATATACACTTGATCGAGTGCATCCCCAAGTGTGCTCTGAATTGTACCTTTGAATCTGCTCTCCTAGAAACCATTGTACATGTGTTGGTGAGAAGCAGATGAACACTTGCGATACTTGGAGACATGGAAACACTCATGGAAAGCAATCTGTCAGTCGAAAACAAAAATGGACTTGAGAACTGATTTGCAACATACTTGTGTGAATGATCATGAAGGTTGCGCAATTTCCGCTAGGAGGTCAAGACTAACTACTAAAACTACGCAAGGCACAATCTGGGTTGTTGAGGACTGAAACTGTGCAATGTGCAATTTCAATCAGCAGTGACATGCAACCAGCAAACTACATTGCGCAGTTTTTGGGACCAAAAGGACATTGCCTCCAAGAATTGTGCAATGCAAGCCTAGAGGTCAGTGTCTAGCTAGACTTGCACAATTTCTGGATGGAAGTTAGAGCCTTCACTTCCTAAAATGCGTAGTGCTAGCCGGGTAAGGCACAGTCTGGGCCAAAGCAGCCCAGACTAGCCGACAGGGGACTAAAAACATGAGAAGTCTGAATGCATGATGAGATGAGTGCAAACAAGAGTGAATGGTCATACATGCAAACAACAAGTGCAATATTCAGGAAATGGGAAAGCATGCATGTGTGTGAAGAAAGTCGCTGCAACGATGACCGTTCGTGCAAAAAAGTGTCATGCATGTGACAACAGTGAGATGTGAACAAAAAATAAAACAATGCTCCTACAATCTAACATACATAAAAAACATAGCAATCACTCACTAAAATCAAGAAGACAACACTCACATGAAGTGAAACACAAAAAGCGACAGAAACACATCGCGAGACATGAAAAGTGGGCTTACCCCAAAACAGTTGAGGAGAATGTGCCAAGGACTCCTAGATGCAATGTGGGATGTCAAAGTTGTATGGTACATGTGAGGAATGAACTCTGCAACATCTAGTTGATGAGTCTCGATAAAATTGAGGTTGCGATGCACATGCCACAAATCTAGGAAAAGCGACAGTTGGTGGTAGGTTTCTAAAAATATCCTTGCATGTAACCTCCAAATGCTAAAAATAGATCCCTGAATCAAGGGATTCCTTTACATGCTACCTTGGGAGAAGAAATCCATGCATGCTAATATGGTTTTCTCATCCCGGAGGGAACCAGTCAACCTAATTACACATGCAAAAATCTGCTCAGCTGAGGGGGAAAATGTGCATTTCTGGGAGGGAGATGGGTTGGATTCCTAGAGGGATTGCACAATTTCTGGGCAGAGCAGCTAACTGTTGCCCAGAATTGTACAAGTTCTGGGCTGAGCAGTCTTGCTGGGAGGAATTACACAAATTTTCTAGTGAACAGTGATAGGCATATTTGCACAATTCTAGAGCCCAGTAGGCTGCCAGATAGAATTGCATAATTTTTGAAGGGAAGTATGGTTCCCCTCCATAATTACGCAATTTCTTGAGAGAGCTACTCAGCCTACAGCTAGACGAAGTGCGGAGAAACAACCTGTGTGGGGGATGTAACAAGCTCTGATGCATAGGCTGGAAATCTACTAGAAAATCACTAAAGCTTGTGTACTTGACAAGCAAAGACATGTTGTTGTGAAAGGTTGGTAGGGAGGCTCTGAAACAAAGCTAAGGAAAAATTTTGGAGGGTGATTGTAGCTTCTACAACACTTGGCGACACATTGATAGAACTCCAACTCTCTAAATGAACCTTGTTTGTGAAAAGAAAGTCTAACACCTCCAAAAGTATTGTTTAGTTCTCAATTCATCTTGGTTTCCACACTTGCTTGATTGTAAGATGTAGCATCTACCAAGATCTTGGTCAATTGACACACATTCCAAGAAAAGTAAACACAGTTTTTCGATTAGGATTGAGGGGTATATTGGTGCACAAGCAGTATAGTCATCAGAGTATAAGTTTCATCTCTGGTGTTGCTCTGCATCCAGCAGGCCTAGAAAGTACCCCAATGGAGTCACGCAAGAACACAAGCATCACTCTGCTGCCAGCGAGCCTAGTCAATACCTCGATGGAGTTACTTGCATCACCTCTTTGTGAAGGAAGCCTTTCTCTTCTTTCACCTTATTCATTTTTCATTTTTTTGAAATTTTTCACTTTTCATTCTTTTCATTTTTCATAATTGTGCATAGAACTTATTCATTTCAAAGGTAGAAGAGGGATCCCAACTTATTGAGAGCAGAAGAGGTTGTTACTTTAGAGAAGTAGTTTATTATATACCTTTGACATGCCTCTTAAGGTTTTCCCCCTCACCTTACTCTACTTGACTGAGTTGACAAGGGTTAACCCAAAAACAACGGGCTAGAGTAGGTGACACTAGTTAGCGCACAAGCGTTGTGTTTTCACCAACGTTCATTTCGAACAATACGTATTTTCCATCGACGTATCATGGAATAAAAGTAACAAGTTCTTCATATAGAGGTATGATGGTAGATAACCAAGTAGTGATAGTTGCACAAGGCCTCTTCTACTTTACCCAGCTTGTTCCAACAGTCATGCATGGTTTCATGCGAAACTAACCTACGAAAAAAAACAAGAAAACAAACAACAAAGAAAAGCAGAAGAGGAAGTAAATGCAAAAGCAAAGTGAGTAAGAAAACAAGCAAACAAACAAACATGCAAAGAAAAAAATGCAAACAAGCATGCAAGCAAGCAAACTGAAAACAAACACTACTCCTACTCCTAAGCTAATGGTGCATGGGACTGATCACGTGAAGTGATATTTCTAATGTAGCCACTGGTGCATTAGTTGAACCATGTTGGTGAAGGTCTGGTCCATGAGCAACCCAGTCGTGTGAACCAACAAATGTGAAAGATACAACAATGAAAACGAACATACTCTGAGCTTACAATCCACAAAACAAAAATGAGTGAAAGTGCATGACATGCACTCTGTGGACTTTCCATGGTGTTGTGCTACACTACATGCATATGTTGGGTGTATGGATTCCCTTGACCGTGATATGTAAGAAAATGTGAGAAAGGTAGACCACTTACATTGCACAAGTGTGCTTCTTGTGTAAGATTCCTCCAATGCATAAGTGATGGGATCATGTAGTTCAAGTGGAGGAAGTGAAATCTGAGCGTTGGATTGTTCTTCAATGCATACAGATGAGTGATGAGGAGCCTCAGGTGTTTGAAAAATTTCTTGATTGGAAGTGAGACCAATCTCAGGACAACGAGGGCTAGGCATAACCATTAGCTTGGGCTAAAGTGCATTGACAGTCTGGGGGGTTTCGACTTCATCGATAGATAGATCATCTTAGAACAGTGGCTTAGAGGGATTAACAACGAATGAATCAACGTCATGATCAGATGATGAGGTAAATAGATCATGAGAGCCAAGATCAGAAAACTCAAGATGTTGGTCAGCATCTTCATGGTTTGATGACTCACATAGAGGGGTAGATGAGAAGCAAAGATGTTCATCCTCTGCGTTTTGGGAAAAAGAAGATGAAAGAACAAGTGGATTTTCAATGAATGATTGGTCCTCTCCATTGTCAGGTGACAGGCTCATATCTGGTGTCCTGTGAATGATTGAGAATGGGTGAATCCATGGATGGAGATGCACATGAAAAATCAGGGATGGTAGTATCAACAAGGATGTTAGGAAACAATGGAGGAGGTACAAATAGACAGGGATGGTCCACTGCTATCGATGGATGTTCAAGCTTCCCATCATGCTCTTCATGAATGAAAGTGCATGTTGGTTGTGAAAAACCAACTTCATCGATAGATCGATCCTCATTCAAAACAAGTGTAGAGTTAAGAATGGAAGAACACAAGATAGTGTCACCCAGAGGATGATCAGAATATAAAGACAGAGGTTGAGGTACAAAATACATGTGACAAGGTATGGGACTCACAACCAAGCCTGTGTGAAAATCATGAGGATTGATTTCAGGAGGTCGTGATGGTTCAACAAATGGGTGTTCATGCTCTCCCACATCAATCTGTGATGGTGAAGCTATTTAATGAGAGGACGATGAGCAATCACTAGTGATAGCGACTGTGTTCGTCTATGATTGTGCAACTCCATCGCCGAAGTATGCTCAGCGGGGCTTAATATTGAACTTATTCTTGGGATGGATTGACTTGTTAAGACAGTACTCAAATCTATCCCAAAGATGAGAAAATTTCATCTAGCTCTTAAGAGCTTGAAACTGCAAATCACGGAAGCGCTGCCAAAAATCCATAGGTGATTCATGTGGAGCCTTCCAATGTTGTAGCAGTTTTTGGTCCATATGTTCTGGATCAAAATGATAGAAAGTGTCTTCAATGAGATCATAAAAGTGCTCAAGTGAGTGCATGCTATCAACCAACAGACTGCACAACCACCGATGTGGAGATTCGTGAAGTGTGTATGCAAGCAGAAAGCTGGCCTATTCATCAAAACATCCTTCATCCTCATGAAGCATGGAAAGGAAGTCATTTAAGAACTCAAGCTAGGGCACTTTGCCTTCACCATCATATGTGTATGTGGACAAGAGATTGAAAAAGTCCCTCATGATGGTAATAGATTTGAGATGTGAAAAAAATCATGGAGGGAGGAGAGTGCAAGACTCCATGATAGATATGTAAAGGTTGAAAATAGGTGATGAGGGCTCAGCTTGTCATCTGACCCTCCTTTTAGTGCCAGAAATATTGATGGTTCTAGACCCGCCAACATGTTAGGGGATCTCCCTGGTAAGAAGTCCCAATTAGACCTGAGATCATTTGGTGTAGGAGTCCCAGCAATGGGTCGTACAGTAATGCCTTGACCATGGTTTCTCATAGAGGCAAGTAAGATGTCCTTGTTGGTAGCAAGGGTGTGACAACTATAGTAAGTCAAGGAAGGTGCATGAGAGGTCCTAACACACGGAGGGTGAGGTGAGTGCACCCCTTGGAAACCTATAATAGTAGGCGGCTTGGAAGGGAACACACGAGTGAAGATGCAACACAAGCTGGAAAGCAAGTTAGCAAGCAATCCAAAGTGATGGTTAAACCAACAACACATTTCAGAAAGATTCATACATACTTATACATAATAGTCCATACATGCATGCGTAAGAAAACAAATACATATGTCATTTAGAGTAAACAAGATAGCTGGAATATAATACAACATATGCATGAAACATGTTGGCTCTGTTATATTAAGAAGTGTAAGTTCAATTCATACAATACATTCATGTCCAACCACTATTTCTGATAGCAGAACGTTACAGCAACAACCACCTGCTCCTCCAAAGAGATATACTCTCTCTGTGTAGTGGAGAAGCCAAGGCGTGTTACAATATTGTCTAGGATTTCTCCAAGATACTCCTATCGAAGCTTGGCTGACAAAAATCCTATACAATGAGTTATGAGGGACTATTTATAGCAAAGGGCAGGGTGACCCTTGACATTCCCCCTTGAGACCATTCATCTATCCTCATGACTCTTCAACTACTCTATAGTTGTTACATTCAACTATCAACACTTAAACTTGTTAACATAGATTGTCATTGATTTTAATATGGAAATATTCGAGGAGCTAGAGGAAGCAAAGAGAGCCATTGGAGGAGCAGAACAGAGCTATTGGAGCAATGGATGCCAAAGAATACACTATCAAAGAAATGGATTCCAAAGAATACACTATCGGGAGCTATCAGAGCAAATTATGTCAAAGAATACACTATCGGGAGCTATTGGAGCAAAGTATGTCAAAGAATACACTATCGAAGCAATGGATGCGAAAGAATACACTATCGGGAGTTATCAAAGCAAAGCATTTCAAATAATACACTATCAGGAGAAATATATGCCACAAAAGAGTTATATGCATGAAAATACACTATCGGAGGCCATATATGCATGCAAATATAGGTGAAACAGCATATAACATATATACGGGAATTTACACTATCAGAGGCAGAAGACATAGTTATATCGAAAACCTATACATAAAGGCACTTTACACTATCAGAGGCAGAAAACATAGGTATATCGATATACACTATTGGAGGCGGAAAGATATATATATCAAAGTATAGAGGCAACAAATATATATATCGACAATATTGTAATCGACGGGTTCTACATCAATCCACTACCAGAAACCCCAGACATCGATATATATGTGTGCACCCGACAACAACATTATGCAATGGTTTAATGTTATATCGCATCTGCCCATCGCAATAATACAAAGGGGTGTCACCCTGAAAGCAGCAATTGTGATATATGTTGCGAACTCGATGCAGCATTACAATTTGGCTTAATATCATATCTCATCCACAGGTGAATCGCCCATAGGCCATCGGGAAGCTACGACTACCGATTGCGATTACACAGCTGGACCTAATGGCTTTTATAAACCTGACTGTATAAGTTTTGAGTTCCATGCATGAAGGGATTTTCAGTATATTGGCAGGTTTCGGTGTAAAAACTGAAATACAAAGGAAAAGCTCCGAAGCAATAAAGATCAGACAAAGGTTTTTTAGAAGCGGCCCTATAATACTTGAATTTTGTAAGCAATATTTCTGGTGGGCCTTAGGCAATAAATGGTTTTGGGATGGCTCCGCCCGATCCCATACAATGGATGACATGTGGCTAGCGGAGGAAAGAGAGAAACCACTTTCATCAGGTAGGTAACCTCCATACTTATGGGCCAACCAAAAATGAATATCGATCGTTGCATTGAGGATCCCATAGATCAACGGTGGGCTCGCGATAGCGACCAAAGGTAGAACTGAAGCAGTTGTAGATGTGGATGTAGAGTCCCTTGAAGTCTGCCCTTAAGCATTTCGGTTGGGATTTTCATATATTTCCTATCTATTTAAATAATTGCATTACATGGGATTTGAAGGCCAAAAATGCATAAATAAAGGTTTTGATAGTTCAAAAGGCCTGAATGATGCCGATTGCGATGGAGGTGGTGACATGACAGCTTTCTCTGTGTATTTCGGTCCTCGCCATTAAATCAATGTGTCCCATGAGTGTTGGTGAGCATGAAGAGATTGAGGAAGCTGAAAATCTAGGAAGATGAAGGACCAACCAGCGTAGAGGAAGCGAAAGTGATGAAGAAGAGGGAAGCCAAAGGACAAGCCATCACAGAGGAAGCTTAAGCAAGCATTGAGGAAGCTAAAGAGCCAGTGGAACGTGGAAACCAACAATCAGAGGCATCAGGAACATATAAAATAGAAAAAACAAGGAAAGGTTGAGGTGTGTGCATATAATCAGAGCGAGAGGAAGCCGAAGTTTAGGCAGAGGTAGGAGAGGTAGGAGAAGTAGGAGAACAGGAGTGAAGTAGAAACTCAGCAAGCTTGGGAGCAAAGAACTACGACAAAAATAGTTTATACCGGGTTAGGGTTGGAGCCTACGAGGTTGGAGCCTCATAACTGAAAGGATTGGAATCCTTCGGAGTTGGTGCTCCTAAGTACAAAACTATTTCCTTGTCAAAATAGAGTTGATGCTCTGGAGGTTGGAGCCTCACTAAAGTCAACGTTGGTGCTTGGCAACTGATTGCAACTATTTATATATTGTATCTATTTCATTGCACTATTTTTGTTAATAAAAGCATTTATTCCAGCTATCTATTTCTATGTTCCATATATACATGTTTTGGTGATAAAAAAAGAACAATTAAAAAGAAATATTGATTCACCCCCCCCCCTAGTATTTCCAACAATTGGTATCAAAGCAGGCTTCTTCATATTAGCCTAACAATTTGAAAGAAGGATTTGTAGTCTTGATGAGAAATCACAAAGCGTCAAGAAAACCTCCTCTATTTGACGACACCAACTTTGGTTTCTGGAAAAAGAGAATGACTTACTACTTAATGTCCCTTGGACTTGAAGTCTGGCATTTCATTATAAATGAGTACCAAATTCCTCCCACTCTTCCAACAGATCAAGACAAGAGGAAAACCTACATTGCAAATGTGAAATACTTGAACTCCATCACTAGTGGAATCACTGATTCTAAGTTTACAAAAGTCATGAATTGTAACTCTGCCAAAGAAATGTGGGATAAGCTAATTGTCTTATACGATGGAGACTCAAAAGTCAAGAAGGAAAAGCTTCAAACTCATAGAAGGAAATTTTAAAGTTTGAAAATGGAAGATGAAGAAGATATTGCATCATACTTTTTCTGAGTAGCTGAAGTGGTCAACTCTCTTAAAGGATTGGACAAAAAGATTGAAGAAAGTACCATTGTTCAAAAGGTCTTAAGATCTCTTCCAGATAGGTTTGACTCCAAAATAAGCACCATAGAAGAAGCAAAGGATCTTGATACTCTCAAGATGGATGAACTCCATGGAATCCTCATTGCCTATGAGATGAGAAAAGGTAGCCCAAGCTCCAAAGATGCAACATTCCAAGCTTCAAAATAAAAGAAGGTAAAAGAAAGGAATGACTGTAGTGATGACTCCGATGTGGAATCCGAATTGGCTCAAATTGTATGAAAGCTAAAGAAAGGATCCAAGCTAAAAGGTAAGTACCCTCTTATCTGTTTCAAATGTAGAAAAATAGGTCATTATGTTGCAAAATGTCCTCATAAACATGATAGTGACGATGAAGGAAATTCTAAAAGAAGGGTATACAAAAAGAAAGGGATCAATAAGAAGAACTTCTTCTCTAAGCAAGATGAGTTTGATGAGGATGAATTTGTAGTCATCGAAAAGAAATCAGATCAAGAAAGTGACCATGATGAAAGCCAAGAAACATTATTCATGGCATTCACAAATGATGATGACTTAGTGCTAGAAGGAAATGTAGATGAACTGTTAATAAGTGCAATTGAAGAAAATGAGAAATTATGGAATAAAATCATTTCTCTCAAGGTAGAAAACAAGGAAACAAGAAGAAGAGAATATCTCTTGGAAACAAAGCTAAAAGAAAGAGAAGAGACTTGCAAAGAATGTGAAGCCAAAATAGCATCTCTGAGGAAGGAATTGGAGCAAGTTAAAAAGGGTTGGAAAAGCTCTCAAATACTTGAGACTATCCTGAAAAGTCAAAAACCTCAACATGACAAGTCTGGAATAGGTTTTAAAGGAGAATCATCAAGCACCAAGAATAGTGCGAAAAGCTATGTCGACGCACTTTCCAGCAACCCAAAAGAAGAGAAAGTATGTCATCAAAGGTGCATCCCAGATCCAAATAATGAAGAGAAAATAACTCCAAAGAAGAATGTGGATTCGAATCATGGATATTACAGCAGATAGAAACTAGTATTCCATCAAAGGCCCATCTCAAATCCAAAGAATGAAGCGGGAGTAATTCCAAGGAAGGAAGTTGACTCAAATTGTGGCTACTACAATAGGTAAAAAAACTATCTTTCTTGGACATTGTTTTCATTGTAAAAACTTTGGTCATCAAGCTAGACATTGCATGGCTCACAAGAGTGAAACACCAAAGCTAAGGGGTCAAATAAGAAAACCATATGGCCCCAAAAGGTAGGGACAAATAAAAACCTTCAATTCGTTTGATCCCTTGAACAAATTTGATCTGATTTTCTCATTATGCTACAATAATGGACACTATGAACAAAATTTCCCACTCAAAAGAGGAAAAGAAAGTAGTCAGAATCCCAACATAAATAAATGCGGCCTGGCTCTATATGCTCAAAATAATTAGAATCATTGGTTTGTGGATAGTGGGTGCTCCAGACACATGACATGGGACAAAAGGAAGTTTGTCTCATTGAGAAAAAAGGAAGGAAATGTATCCTTTGGAAGTGGATCTGCCAGAATTGCTGGAAGGGGAACTGTTACTCTTATCAATGGAAAGGGAAAAGCCCAAAATTCTATACTAGTAAACAAGCTCAAACAAAACCTCCTGAGTGTTAGCCAGATTTGTGATCAAGGATATAATGTTGTCTTTAGCACCAAAGACTGTGAAATAAGGAACTCTTCCTCAGGGGAACTTGTGGAAAAAGGGATCAGAACACTAGACAACATTTACATTCTGAATAAGATTCAAGAAGATAAATGCTACTTAAGTAAAACAAATGAAAGTCGCTTGTGGCACAAGTGACTTGGACATACAAGCTTCAAGAACTTGATCAATATCAGCAAGATTGAAGTTGTACGAGACATCCCAAAGCTATTCAAACCAAATCAAGTAGTATGTGGTCCATGTCAACATGGAAAGCAAACTAGAACCAGCCATAAGACCAAGGAGTTCTCTACATCAAAGCCTTTGGAGATCATCCATGCTGATTTATGTGGACTAACTAGAAATCAAGCACTCCAAGGAGAAAGGTACTTTGTTTTATTTATTGATGACTATACTAGAATGATGTGGATATATTTTATAAAATATAAATTTGAAGCATTTGAGTGTTTTAAGAATCTTAAAGCTCTTGTAGAAAATGAAAAGGACACATAGATTAAGTGCCTCAGAATAGATAGAGGGGGAGAATCCACATCAAAAGAATTTAATGAATTCTGCAAAACACATGGAATTAAAAGAGAATTTTGTTGCCATAACACCTCAGCAAAATGGGGTAGTTGAAAGAAGAAACATAACAGTTCAAGAAATGGCAAGAACAATGTTATTAGCAGCAGATTTGCAGCCAAAATTCTGGAGAGAAGTAGTCGTGACAACTTTCTATACCTTGAATCAAACTCAATTAAGACCAAATAGTGAAAAAAATACTTATGAACTATGGAAAGGAGGACCTGCTTTAGTAAAGTACTTCAAGATATTTGGAAGCAAGTGCTTCATAAAAATCAATGATGGTTCACTAAGAAAGTTTGATTCTCGGGTTGATGAAGGGATCTTCCTTGGATACTCTACACGAAGCAAAGCCTACAAGTGCTACAATAATCAACTAAGGAAAATAGTGGAAAGCATTGATGTAAATATTGATGGAGACCTTCCAGAAGAAGAAATTGAAGAACACAAAGTTGATCCTTTCATTGAAGAAGAAGAAATAAGAAATAGATCAGGAAGAAGAAGAAGAGGAAAAAGAACCACCTCATACCCCTTCAAAGATGAAGTTTCTCTAGAAATATCATCTAGAAGAGCATATCATTGGAAATAGAGATGAAGGGATGCAAACCAGAAGAAGGATGATAAATACACCAAAGAAAAATGATATTGCTCTTCTATACATGATAGAACCAGAAACATATAGTCAAGCAAGTAAGGATCCTCATTGGGTAAAAGCCATGGAAGAAGAAATGTCCCAAATTGAGAAGAATGAGACATGGGAGCTGGTACCTCACCCAAAGGAAAAAATCATTATAGGAATCAAGTGGGTATTCAAAAACAAAATGAATGAAGAAGGAAAAATAATCAAAAACAAGGCAAGGCTTGTTTTCAAAGGCTATTCACAAATTGAAGGAATTGATTTTTAAGAAAAAAATTGCACCAGTAGCTCGCATGGAAGCTATCAGGATGTTCTTGGCATTTTCTTGCTCAAAAGGATTCAAAATCTATCAAATGGATGTAAAATCAAAATTTTTGAATGGGGAACTCAAGGAAGAAGTCTACATGGAGCAATTAGAAGGGTTTGATCTAATAGAAGAAAAAGACTTAGTCTGTAAGCTAAAAAAGATATTATATGGATTGAAACAAGCTCCTAGAGTTTGGTATGTAAGATTGGATCACTATCTACAACAACAAGGCTTCAAGAAGGGAGTGGCAGGAAGTAATCTCTACATAAAGATGGATGAAGGTAAGTTACTAGTCACACTTGCTTATGTTGATGATCTGATTTTTGCTAGAAATAATGATGAGATGAGCCATGGATTTTCTCAAAACATGTCAAAAGAGTTCGAGATGTCGATGATAGGAGAGTTATCTCACTTCCTTGGACTACAAGTATCTCAAACCAGAGCAGGATTGTTTATATCTCAAGCCAAATATCTTAAAGGCATGCTTAAAAGATATGGAATGGAAGACTGTGCACCCATGAGCACACCTATGACCACAAATTGCAAATTGAGCAAAAATGATGACTCCCCTCTAGTAGATGCAACTATTACAGGTCAATAATTGGAGCCCTTTTGTACTTAACTGCTACGAGACCGTACATAATGCAAGCAGTAGGAATGGTGGGAAGATTTCAATCTACTCCTAAACAATCCCATTTGTTAGTTGTAAAAAGAATTCTCAGATATCTAAAAGGAACTCATGATTTCGGTCTTTGGTACCTTAAGAGCTCAACACTGATTGTAATTACATACACCGATGTTGATTGGGCCAGAAGTGTAGATGATTGAAAAAGTACTAGTGGAAATGCATTCTTCTTGGAAGACTATTTAGTATCCTGGCTCAACAAAAAATAGACATCTATATCATTATCCAAAGTCGAAGCTGAGTATATAGCTGCAGCAGACTATTGTACTCAAATACTATGGATGAAGGAATCTCTAAAAGATGTCAACATAAGTACAGATAAACCAATTACCATCTATTGTGCTAACACAAGTGCTATCAGTCTCAGCAAAAATCCAGTGATGCACTCGAATACCAAACATATACCAATCAAGTTTCATTTCCTTTGTGAACAAGTAGTTGAACAAAACATCATCTTGGAATATATAAATACTAAGGAGTAGATATCTAATATTTTCACAAAACCTCTTCCTCGAGAAGCATTTGAACATCTTCATCAAAAGATGCGGGTTATCTCTTTAGCATCACTCAAGTTCATTCATAAAGATGGTGCAGGACAAGGGGAGTAGTTCTATAGGGGGAGTAGTTCGATAGGGGGAGTTTGTATGCATTCCTTTTCCATTGATGTCAAAGGGGGAGAGACGAAGAATATTTCCATCAATAACAAAGGGGGAGATTGTTGACATAGATTGTCATTGATGTCAATATGGCAATATTCTAGGAGCCGAAGGAAGCAAACAGAGCCATCGAAGGAGAAAAACAAAGCTATCAGAGCAATGGATGCCAACGAATACACTATCAAAGAAATGGATGCCAAAGAATACACTATCGGAGCAATGGATGCCAAAGAATACACTATCTAGAGCTATCAGAGCAAAGTATGTCAAAGAATACACTATTGGGAGCTATCGGATCAAAGTATGTCAAAGAATACACTATCAGAGCAATGGATGCCAAAGAATACACTATCGGGAGCTATCAGAGCAAAGCATGTCAAAGAATACACTATCTGGAGCAATATATGCCACAAAAGAGTTATAGGAGGCGAAATACACTATCAGGAGAAATATATGCATGCAAATACAGGCGGAGCAGCATATAAACATATATAAGGCAATTTACACTATCGGAGGGCGAAAATATATAAGTATAATATATATATATAATATATATATATATATATATATATATATAAATAATATATATATAATATATATATATAATATATATATCGAGTATAGAGACGGAAAATACATATATCGGTGATATTGTAATCGACGGGTTTCTACATCGAGCCACTACCCAAAACCCCCGACAATGATATATATGTGCGGACCCTATGACAACATTATGCAATTGTTTAATGTTATATAGCATCTACCCATCACAATAATACAAGGGGTGTCACCCCTGAAAGCGCTGATTGCGATATTTGTTGCGGACCCGATGCAATATTACAACTTGGCTTAATATCATATCGCATCCATAGGTGAATTGGCCATAGGCCATCGGGAAGTTGTGACTGTTGATTGCGATTACACAGTCAGACCTGATGAGTTTTATAAACCCGACTGTATAAGTTTTGAGTTTCGTGCATAAAGGGATTTTCAATGTATTGGCGGGTTTCGGTGTAAAAATTGAAATACAAAGGAAAAGCTCCAAAGCAATAAAGACCAGACCCGAAAGGTTTTTTAGAAGTAGCCCTATAATACTTAAGCTCCGTAAGCAGGATTTCAGGTGAGCCTTAGGCAGTATATGGTTTTGGGTTGGCTCCACCTGCTCCCATACAATGGGCAATGCGTGGCTAGTGGAGGAAAGAGAGAAACTGCTTTCATTGGGCAGGTAACCTCAGTACTTATGGGCCACCTAAAAATGAATATCGATCGTTGGATTGAGGATCCCGTAGATCGATGGTGGGCTCGCAATAGCGACCAAAGGCAGACCTGAAGCAGTTATAAATGCAGATGTACAGTCCCTTGAAGTTCGCCCTTAATCGTTTTGGTTGGGATTTTCATATATTTCTTGTGTATTTAAATAATTGCATTGCATGGGGATTGAAGGCCAAAAATGCATAAATAAAGGTTCTGATAGTTCAGAAGGCCTGAATGATGTCGATTGCGATGGCAGTGGTGACATGGCAGCTTTCTCTATGTATTTCAGTCCTTGTTGTTAAATCAATGTGTCCCAGGAGTGTTGGTGAGCACGAAGAGACTGAGGAAGCTGAAAAGCCGAGAAGCCGAAGGACCAGGTAGTGCAAAGGAAGCAAAAATGATGAAGAAGAGGGAAGCCAAAGGACAAGCTAGCACAAAGGAAGTTGAAGTGAGCATTGAGGAAGCTGAAGAGATAGAGGAACTCTGAAACCAATAGCCATAGGCATCAGGAACATATAAAACAGAAAAAACAAGGAAAGGTTGAGGTGTGTGCATATAATCAGAGTGAGAGGAAACTGAAGTTCAGGAAGAGGCAGGAGAAGTAGGATAACAGGCGTGAAGTAGAAGCTCAACAGGCTTGGGAGCGAAGAACTACAACAAAAATAGTTTATACCAGGTTAGGTTTGGAGCCCGTGGGGTTGGAGCCTCAGAACTGAAAGGATTGGAATCCATGGGAGTTGGTTCTCCTAAGTGCAGAAATGTTGCCTTGGTAAATTAGAGTTGGTGCTCTAGAGGTTGGAGCCTCACTAAAGTCCAAGTTGGTGCTTGGCAACTGATTGCAACTATTTATATATTGTATCTATTTCATTGCACTATTTGTGTTAATAAAAGCATTTATTCCAACTATATATTCCCGTGTGCCATATATACATGTTCTGGTGATAAAAAAAATAATTAAAAAAAAATATTGATTCACCCCCCCCCCCTCAGTATTTCCAACAAAACTTCCACTTCACAAGACATTACATTACAATGCACATGTGCCCATGTGAGATAAAATGGCTTGAGCAAGCCATGCAAGACATCACTGACACTAATACTATTGAGGTGAGACCAACTCTTTGACATGCTTGTGATGGTTGAACGTGGTGACCTGATGCCAAGCTTGGTGGTCCATAATGATGTCTATGGGCTCAATGGTGACATCTTGCTGAAGCAACCTCTTGCCTTCATTGCATCCGGGTGCACTAATATGGCTCTTATGTCCAACTCGTTTGATAGCATGCGCATGGTCATCTTGGTGCGACTAGAACGACAACATGTTGACGCATAGTGTCTACCCTACTCTCCAAGCATGTGCCGGTGGTTGTGCGCATCAACTTGTCGAAGTACATGTTCAACTCGAGTTGAACTTGCTTCTTGTCTTCACCTCGGTAAGTGTGCCAAATGGGTGGGATCGCATGCATTCACACAATGACATGCATGTTGCTAAATTCCCTTGCATGAAATCAACAACATTGCTCACCTTTTTTGCTCCATGCCAGCTGCTGTGATGGATCCATAACTTGTACGAGTGCAGTTTGATCTGTCTGTACATGTTGTGCCCCTACTGTACATGTTCATATTGCAGCTCATTATCTTGTTTATGCAACTCCTGTTCTTCCTTGAGTTGCTTCTTGAGCACATGCAACTCCTTCTCTACCTTTTCGCGATCTTCATGTCGCACCGTCACCTCATAGTCTGAGTCTCCAAAGTTTATTTCATCACAAGTGGATACGATTGATCTTGCAACTTTGTTCTACCTCTATGTTGTCAATAACCTTCCTCTTGCGTTCGTTACATCTGGTATGCTTCCTTCAGCTGTTGTTGATGGTGTTTCTTGCTGTGATGTTTTTGCCATCATATTTTGATGTCCTTGTCTATGAACAACTTGATGTCTTCATGGGTAGTCAAGTTCATAGACACTTTATTGACTGCATCCTCAAGTGTGCTCTTAATGGTGTCTTCGACTCTGCTCTCTTGGAAACCATTGTACATGTGCCGTTGAGAGTCGTATGAACACTTATGATACCTAGAGACATGGAAGCACTCATGGAAAGCAATCTGTCAGTAGAAAACCAAAACAAACTTAAGAACTGACTTGCAACCTACCTGTGTGAATGATCATGAAGGTTGCGCAATTCCCGTCGGGAGGTCAGGAGACTAACTGCTAAAACTGCGCAAGGCACAATATGGGATGTCAGGAGGTTGACTGACTGTTGGAACTACACAATGCACAGTCCAACTTGGCATGTTGAGGACTGAAACTGCGCAGCACACAATTTTAGTCAGTAGTGACATGCAACCAACAAATTGCATTACAGTTTTTAGGGCCAACAGGACACTACCTCCAAGAATTGCGCAATGTGAGCCTGGAGGTTAGTGTCTGGATAGAATTGTGCAATTTCTAGAGGGAAGGCAGAGCCTTCGCTTCCTGAATGTGCAATGCTAGCTGGGCAAGGCACAATCCGGGCCAAGGCAGCCCAAACCAGCCGATGAGCGACTGAAAACATGAGAAGTCTAAATGCATGATGAGATGAGTGAAAACAAGAGTGAATGATCATACATGCAAACAACAAGTGCAAGATTAAGGAAACAAGAAAGGATGCATGTGTGTGAAGCGAGTCGCCGCAACGGTGACTGTTCATGCAAAACAATGTCATGCATGCGAAAATAGTGAGATGCGAACAAAAACTGAAATGGTGCTCCTACAAGCTAACATACATTAAAAAAATAGCAAGCGCTCATTGAAATCAAGCAGACAACACTCACACGAAGCAAAACACAAAAAGTGACAAAAACGCAATGGGAGACATGAAAAGCGGGCTTACCCCGAAACAATTCAGCAGAATATGTCGATGACTCCTAGATGCAATGTGGGATGTCGAAGCTACAAGGTTGATGTGAGGAATGATCTCTACAACATTCGGTTGATGAGTTTTGATAAAATCGAGGTTGCGGCGCACATGCCACAAATCTAGGAAAAGTGACACTTGGTGGGAGGCTTTGGAAATGATCCTTGCATGTAACCTCCACCTGCTAAAAATAGATCCCTAAATAAAGGGATTCTTTTGCATGCTACCTTGTTAATGTAGTCCATGCATGCAAATCATTTGTTCTCTGTCCATAGGGAATCGGTTAACTGAACTGCACATGGAACAGTGTGCTCAGCTGAGGAGAAAAAATGTGCATTTTTAGGAGGGAGTTAGGCTAGCTACCTAGAGGGATTTCACAATTGTTGGGTAGAGCAGCTGATCGCTGCCCATAATTCCGTAGTTTCTGGGAAGAGCAGTTGACTGCTGGGAGGAATTGCGCAATTTTTCTAGTGAACAGTGATAGGCAGATTTGTGCAATTTTGGAGCCCAGCAGGTTGCCAAACAAAATTATGCAATTTCTGGAGGGAAGGCTGGTTCCCCTCCAAAATTGTGCAATTTATTGAGGGAGCTGCTCAACCTACAGCTGGACGAAGTCCGGAGAAACAACCTATGAGGGGGATGCAACAAGCTCTGATGCACAGGCTAGAAATCTACTAGAAAATCATTGAAGCCTATGTACTTGACAAGGCAAGACATGCTGCTATGAAAGGTTGGTAAGGACGATCCAAAACAAAGCTAAGGAAAAATTTTGGAGGTTGGTTGTAGCCGCTACAATAAGAAGTTTGATTGATTCTTCCTTAAAATTAGACAAATTTGTAAATTTTGATCTTTGAAAATGTCACGACTCTATGTTTCATGTTGATTCTCATTCACTTGATATTTAAGAGATTCAATTTCCTATTGCAAAGCTGTGATAATAATGGCAGAATTATTTTTTTATTCTTCCATCCAGATGTGGGTTTGATCTTTATGTAATTTTCCCAATTCGTGAATCTCATGTTCATGTTTTTCATTTTCTTGTTCCAATTGTTTCTAAAAATTCTTCTGCATGTTTTCACTTTTTACAACAAATCTTTGAATTAAACCATCAAAATTCCACTGCCAGTTTTCTTCATTGAACAATTAAATTTTCTTCAATTTTTCCTCCAAAACATTAATTTTCTGTAAACTATCATCATATGAAGTTGCAAGCTCATTCAAATGATACTATTTGTAATCGACAAATGCTCCTAAATCTCGGGAAGATTCTTGAGATTTTTCTTTTACATTTCCTGGAGCCTGCCAACTAAATTCATATACATTTTCCAGAGTATCATGTTTTCTTTTCTTTGTTCTTTGGACAAATTATTTTGTTTGAGAATAAAAACAATAATATGTCAAAGAAGCAATAGTATCTACAATTGGTTCTAATTCAGTAATCGATTTAAATAAGAATGATTCCCAAGGAATCTTAATAGAAACCAGTGTTACTGATGCATGAGTCGATACAGTAGATATAGTATCCAATCTGTTATATCATTCCATTTTTTGTTCATTTTCCTTGGTACTGGTTTCAATAGATACCTTTTTTTCTTTCTCCTTAGGTACTTCCATTTGTTTGACTTCTACACTTTCTAGTTTCTCTTTCTCCATTTTCTTAGGAGAATTAATAACAATAATCTCTCTCGTTAAGATGTTTCTTCTTTTTTCTGGAGTCTTTTCTCTTCTTGTATCTTCTTGTTCCTCTTTCAGATTTTGAATTGATGTGCATTCAACTTATTTACCTCAAACAATAAAACCTTCTAATTTTTCAATTTCTACTTCTTTTCCCTTTTGAGAAACAATAGAATGTTCTGAAGTGAGTTCATTGAAATTAAATTACAAAAATTCAGTAGACTTTAACTCTTGTAATGAAATTTTGAGGTGTAGAGTCGTTTCCTTTAGGAAATTTTCGAAGAGTTCCTCTCTAAATTCTTGCAATTGTCGTCTTGATTCACTATGTAAGAGTTTGCCTCTTTGGACAACTTGCTAAAAATCACCGATGCATATAAAAACCACATAGAAAGGTGGTTCCTGATGAATAATTTTTTTAATATAATTGAATGTTATATAATGAATTCCAATGAAACCTTTAGGATCGTATTCATAATGGGGCAAAGTAAATAGCCAAATTTCCTCAAGATCTTCATCTTCTTTAATTGTCTGCCCTTTGTCTAGGATATTAATATCACCAAACTTTATTGGAAATTAGGCCAGAGTTTATTTTGCATCTTACTCAATTTTTTAGCTTTCCCATTCAAAATAGCTCGATTAGTCACTTCTCTCAAAGCAAGTCTTTCTAGAATATATCAGGGAAAAAGATGGGGACCAACTTCACTTCCAAAAAATATGACGCAGGAAAATAATTATTTAACAAACCAGTGACCTATTGATTCTAGGCCTTCATTCATATTATCACTTATTCTGGGAGGTATTGTTCCAAATGTTACTTGATGCAAAGGAATCAAAACATAATGGAAAACATCATAAAAATAGTATTTAAAATTAGACTCCCATAGAATAAGAGCATAATTTTGAAACGGTAGTTGCTGGTAAGATGGGTAATTCCATTTCATGAGGGGAAATCAGACCGAGTGAATAACAACATCTAACAAATAGGTAGACATACAAAAAATATAATTGAACCCGAGGGGAGATGGCACTAAAAGTTTTACTCAATCTATGATATTTTGTGACAAGATTTCAGCCCAGTTTAGGAATTTCCCTCATTCAAAATGTTATGGATTATTGGAATCCATTTAATTTTGCAATGCTCGGGATCTTGTTCCCCATATAATATGCTTAAAATTTTAATAAGAAATCTAACAAGCTTCTTAAAAATAGCTATTAGATACTCCTTTTTTCCTTTGAGCTTGAAACCTTCTGCTTGTTCTCTCAACCAGTCTTCAATTACTATATCATAATTCTCTTGACATTTCTTCAAGACAGTACTTCGAAAATTATGAAGGAAGTCAAAATTAAGTGGGATTTCTGGGGGACTGAGCTTATATATGATCGACAAGACTTTAGATTTCCAGGAGGCTATAATAATTTCTGGATGGTCAAACATTGTTCGGGTTTTAATATCAATGCAATAGAGAATCCACAAAATCATGTCATAATAAGAAAATATTCTATCCCTAGTTGCTAATTTATGTAAATTTGTTGATCTAATTGCTTCAAACTATTTTTTCTTTGTTTCAGTAGTTCTTGTGCTTTTTAACCATTCTCTTTGCTCAAAGAATTCAAATATCGCCTCCCAGCTCATCGTACCTTCTTTTTAAGTCTTGTAGGTTGAATCTAACATGAGTAATGTGCCTAAGTTCACTTGTTGTGTTGGTCCAAGATCCATGCTCTTAATATTTTCTTTGATTTTCTCTATTTCTTGCTTTTTCGCTGCAAATTTTCCTTTTTTCCCATTATATAACTTGTAAGAAGTAATAGAGGATATATAGCTTTTGTTTATTTAAAATTTGAAATTGAATTCAAGAATTTCTAAAAGAAATAACATTATGCTTACACATAATTTTTTGAAACTAGTACTTTGTTTCTTTAATTCAGTGCTTCTTGCAACAGGACTTAAGAAAAGAGCATGCAACTAGAACACCCTAAATTCTTAAACTGATATTTTTTCATTTTTTGGCATTTTATGAGCTATAAACATTAACAAAGTATATATAAGTTTTGATTATTCAAAATTTGGAATTGATATCAACAATTTGTAAAAAAATAACATTATGCTTCCACAAATTTTTTTGAAAGTGGTGTTGTGTTGCTTCAATTCAATTCTTCTTCGAATAAGAGTTAAGAGAACAACATGCAAGCAAAAGACTGTAAAATCATAATTTTCTGCTAGAGAGTTTCCTTTTTTTGGAATTTTATGAACTGTAAATGCCAATAAAACATACATAAGTTTTGTAAATTTAAAATTTGAAATTCAACTCAAGAATCTCTAAAAAAAATGGCATTATGCTTACAGAGTGTTTTTTGAAACTAGTACTCAATTTACTTAATTCATATTTTCTTCGAACAATACCTAAGAAAAGAGCATGCGGGCATAATAGCCTAAAATCTTAAAATTCTGTTTAGAAAAATGCGAAAATTACAAATGAACGTGTGCATTAATTCCCTGTAAACAAGCCATCTATTTTTATTTTCAAGAATTAAGTAAGTATTAAGTAATTTATTATTGATTTAACAAATAATCAATTGAACGTGAAACGAGAAATTTTGTAAATCTTTTTTAAAAAGTGCATTGCACACAAATAAAAAAATAGTATTTTATTCGCATGATCACACAGTCCGTAGGTTGAGCGGTCGGGTAGTTGGTCATTTAGGCATTTTCTTATTTTATGATTAATTTGTTATATTTTGATTCTAAATATACCATAGTCATCTTTTGCCTTTATTGCGTTGATCGTACAGTCAGGAGGTTAGACAATGAGGCAGTTTTTGGTTTGGTGATTCATTTGTTGTATCCCAACCCTGGCTATACCATAGTCGAGTTTTCTCATTAGGTTAGGTATTTTGAAGGTTGGGCAATGCTAAGGTTGGGAGATTGCCCAAATTATTTATAATAAAATTCCTAGTCATCCTAACTTGCTAGTCATGTGATCAGAAGGTCAGGTAGTTCAGAGGTTAATTTTTTTACAAATGTTTCTCAATCCATTCTGCGACTTAAGTCTTCAAAAAATAAAATAAATTGTTTAACGCTTTTGTCTTTTAATTTTTTGATGCACAAAAGAGAAAAGGATTCTTGTAAATCTGATAACATGAATGCAAATTATTGCCTGAATTTTTAAATTATATCTTTCATATAAAAAAACTACAGAACATGGGTCATAGATAGAGTGAGTATTGGTTTTTGATTTTGAATCACAAAGAACATTAGGAGTAACATAGAGGCTTTCTATTCCTCTTTTCTTCAATTAACTTATGTGCATGTCTTAACTACATATGAGAATGAAAAATGACTGACATATGCAATTCTACCTTTACCTCTTGTGTACTACTTAACTTAATAATCTCAATAAAGACTTGATTTTTCAATGTCTAAATAAATTTTTGGATTCTAGTTACTTGAAACCAGCAAGCAAGGCTAGATTCGGTTCTAAATAATTGTTTGCATGTGTCATAGTTAAATTTACTAATGTAGATTGTGCTTGATAATCACGAAGAAAAATGTTCAAACAACTCAAAGCATATTATATACTTGATATACATAGAAATATTCCTCCAAGTAAAATACAAGGTTGTTTTGATTTTTTTCCAAAGCAATCAAAGATATTTTTGTGAAAAAATGCTTTGAATACACTTGTATCATGTGTAGCGATATTTTAGTGAAAAAAATGAATACGAACCATATCAAAATAGCAGGGACAAATGAGTAACGAACTTTTTGGATTCTAAATCTCTGAACAAACAAGAGTATACCTAAGATCACAACAAATATCATAGCTATAATGTTTTTCTTTGGTTTCCTCTCCAGTGGCACAGATTTGCAATTATCTCGCACAATGCATAACTACAAAGTCAACAAGAGGAAATCTATGAAAATTGACCAGGTAAATGAAAGGAAATAGCACTAATAACATTTGTCTTCATTACAATCAAAATCCCGGAAAAGGAGTAGGAAAATGGAATATTTCTTAGTGATTGGAAGATATACATTGTGGCCTTTGTTAACAAAAATATATTAATAAGAACTTCGATTATGGTTTCATATAGATGATTTCTATGTCCAATGATCCTTAGATTGACTTAATGTTAATCAATGTTTTTATTATTCATAGTTCACTCACGAAATACTATTTCTATACCTATAGTTAAATTGGATGAGAAAATACAAAGAGAGATATGAAAAATAAAACAAACCTGCAAATTTTGTTATGCTAACAATGAGGGAAGTAGAAGAATATTAGGAATGCAGGGTGGTACTAGTGTTTGAGAGCCATGAAATTTCTTGCAAGGTTGACAACTAAGACAATATAAGCTTTAACACATCAAACATAACCATGTACAGATTGCTTAATATGTGAAAAAGAGAATTTTTTCCCTTGTACATGAAAGCATGTTTTATTTTCTTATTTTTGTATTAGAACAAAAATATTTAGAATTCACTAGATATCAATATCTAGCTAAAGAAAATAGGGAGACCTTGTAGAGGCCTAGTACAAAAATCAATATATCATAATTCGTCTTGTGAAACAATACCTTAGTATCAATGTAAAGAAAAAAATTTCAAAAAGGACAACAGTAAAACACGTTTTTTATGTCTTCCTAGTTTATGTAGAAATGAGTTTCACATTATTCCTATTTAGTTTCTGGATTCAGTGAGGTAGTGTAGTAACATGTACCATTATGCAAGCAGAAGAACAATATAATACAAGACCCATAAGGAAGACAACATATTAAACTATTTGCAAAAGGACATGATAAAACAAATAATAAGATTGAAAATCACAAAATTATAGGGATAATTATCCATTATGAGATTAATTATCATATTAACATTAAAATATTAAAATCTGCAATACATGCCGACTAGTTTCAGCTTCATAAATGAGTGCATTATTAATTGTATCATGATTATGTGGATGCATAATACTATGATAAGGATTACATCAAATGGAAGATGAGTGTACTCAAAGTGTGTTTCATAAAACTTCCCAATAATATTAAATAATAGGTAATAAGTGCCTAAAAAACACATACCTCTTTATCCATAAATTTATGCTTTTCTACTCCCTTAGTGACTCCACTATTTGAAGTGTGTGGCACATGTTTTGGACAGTCATTGACCTCAGTTCATTGATTCATTAATAATAATGGTATAATAAAAATAGGTGGCTCGACAGCAATTGTAGATACATTTTTTGTTATACTTCGTAACTCTGTTTTGAAATGCTCATATGACATATGTTTTTGATTGGTGTATTGATGGAAATAGTAGTTTTTACCTCCAATTTAGGGCTAAATGAAACTAAATTAACATTGAACATAGTTCTACTATGCTTAATGAATAACGGGATAAAAGTACTTGATTCAACAATTGAACAACTTTCAACATTTTAGAAGTAGGTGCATCCAAACATACAAGTTTAGTGATATTTTTATCAATCATACTGAGTCCCATATTCTTATAGTGAAAGCACAGAGTCCAGAGTGACATGAGAGATCAAAAATAAGAAATCAAGCTACCAATGATTCAGAGATTATTTTACAAATTTCTCAATCTCTTATTTACAATATATCTAGAATACAAAATTGTATATGTTAAATAATAAATACACAAAATACCTAAGACAATATTGTTACAAAAAACACTATGTTAGTGAGAGACTAAACTTTGTCATAATCTCCAAGCTTGATTACATAGGTTAATGAAAAATTTATCATAAAAGCTCATAGTTCAAAATAAACAATATATTTATTATTCATAGCAATGAAAGTGTGCTACACAAAGGGGATCACTGATTTCAAATAGTATATATATCGTTCACCATTCATCAAAGAATCATTATCACAGACCAAACATTGGAAACTATTAACATGTGTTATGGTAAATAATAAGTTATTAGCTTGAAATGGAAAAACAAGTGGCTACAGAAATGATGCATGCACGTGACCATGTATCGTTCGTGACAAAGAACCAAAAAATTATTTGACACCATTGTTATAGCACTTAGCATTAGAAGAACCAAAGTTTCTTTATACTATAACTAACTTTGCAATTTTTTGCAATTTGATACGCATTACAAGAGGAAACAAAGAAAATTAGAAAATAGAAATAAGATGCACATTTTGTTAATTCATTAGTCTATAATAAATTTGCAATTATATATAACTGAAATCCAACACTCTATACTTGAGGAAATAAGAAATTTTATGCAAAAAATGGCAATTAACAAAAGCACATAGGTTGCAAAAAACACTTGCACAAATAGAAAAATAAAATTTCTTGAAGATTTGTTATATGTGAAGAAAAAGAGAAAACACAAATGTATGGATGCCCCTGTAGAGGACTTTGTTTTGACACAGAACATTTCATTGAACATATACATAAATCAAGCAATTGAGATACTTGAAAATCTTACTTTATTTTCCCTTAATACAAAACAATTTCACAATTTACAGAAAATGAGAATTGAAGTTAATATTGTAACAGTGAAAAGAAAAACACATGTATGTATATAATGTATATAATATGGTACAATGTTGTTGTGCAACTGAGATATTATGGTCCTATTAACAAAATGATGCACTGGGCTAGAAGAAATTTTCGAAAGAAGAAGTTTCTCTAGTAACTATGTACACTGTTTTCCACTTATGTGTCACGAAAAACAAGTAAAAAATAATTGAGTAGCATAGTCCAAGTTGTTGGGAAAAACACTAGGGGGGTGAATCAGTATTTTAAAAACTCACAACAATAATTTTCTTTTCGAAATGTATACACGACTTTACTGAACCCATCTAGCATATATATGGGATTGTTATAAAAGAAACTAGAGTATGCTTAGTAAACTTGTAAAATAACTAATTCTCTATTTGTTAAGCTTGAACCATAATGTAAGAGATTTATTAGGTATTTGATAAGAATTAAACATGTACAATAAGAACAAAATAAAGTATCACACATGAACACCACACATGAACACCAAGATTTAAGGTGGAAACCCAATGTGGGAGAAAACCACCGATGTTGTCATCTCAGTCTTCAAAACTTATTAATATCAAAACTTCTTACATTATTATATTGGTGAAGACTCATACTAGTACGTAGGCACCCACCTGCTGAAGGATACAACCTTCACTCGTTTTCCAGCTCCTACTGGAAGGGATCTCCAACCCCCTGATATAATCACTGGCTACTACTGGCAGGAAGCTTTGACTTCCTCACTGAAGGCTCCAACCGTCAGCAACATCTATGGACCACTTTTCATAAATTTTCACACTCGATCCAATATCAAAACTTAAGCTCAACAATCAAACTGTAACTCATCATTGTAATACAATCATCAATCTCTGACACAACTGATTCAACCAATCACTGAAACCCAATCAACCGAAACTTAATCAAAATTCAACCAATCAACTAGAACAGTCAGATCACTGTAACCAGTAAACAAAACTGAACTCAGAATACTGCATCAACACACGCAATCAACTACAACCCTCATCATTCAAATGTAAAAATATATACGCTACTTTTCTTAAGGCAACCTCTGTGTATATGCACTTTTTTTATATACGTGACTTTGAAGAAGCGAACCCGCGTGTATACACACTTTTCTATAGGGAAACCCACATATATATCTTAATATACTGAAAACTTATAATTTTGAATTAGACACAGAGCTAACCAGAGATATTCCAAAATATTTTGTTAGCTTACAGAACCCTCATATAGTAATCAACATCAATAATATTTTCAACCAATCAACATGTAAAAAAATTAAAATTCATCATTCAATCAGTTATACTTCAGACATTATCACTCAACCCAGATCAATATGAGAACATCATTGACAGATAGCATAGAAATAATAGCACTGATAGGGTTGATCAGTCATTTATGAACATAAACCCTTACTTTATATACATGACTTTGAAGAAGCAAACCCGCATGTATACACACTTTTCCCAAGACGAACCAGCGTATAGATCTGCATATTTTGACCTAAAATTGTGTAGCTCTTCAGAACCTCAAAAAGACCTAGATCATAATATTCAGAGTAAAAAAACATGTGTCAGTACCTAGATCTAGTCAATCAATGAGTAACTCGTACAATGAAAATTCATTCCAGGTCTAATGATCCTGATCCATCATCGTATTAATTGGTGCATAATTATTTCAGATCTATGTGACAATTATGTCCCTTATAATGAAAACATACTTCAAATTGAAGTATTCATCGAAAATCCTTTCACTTGCACACTTAGCACTTTGATCTTCACCTCTTTATATAGTTTATCCCTTATCCAATACCATAGGTTAAAACTACACTAGTGGTGGTGGTAATCTTTGACGTGATCAATATCTGTTGTCGCACTCATTACTATGGGCCAATACCATGGTAAAGACCCCTGGTATTTAGAATACCATGTTGCAAAAACCATACACTACTTTGCTTCACCAAACTCGCGTGTATATGCACCTTAGCCTTGACGAACCCGCATATAGATTTTCAAATATTCACATGTATCAAACTTTTGATTCTGATCTATAAACCTTTGACCCATCATTCTGGTCTTCTGTTCCATCATTTTGTCACCTCTGAACTGATCTATGGATTCATATATTTACCATATACGTGTTCTGCCACAAGTGAGTTGCCTTCAAGGAAAACACATGCATCATAATGCCAACAATCTCCTCCTTTGGACTTGATGGCAACCATGTTGGTGTTGATCACCTCAACTTGTAGAAACCTATTAGATACATCAAATAACCATTATTCAAACACCAAGATATTCTCCCCCTTTGACATCAAGGGAAAAGGGCGGATCAAAACTCCCCTTGTGGATCTGATTTGCACTATAATATCCATGCTCCCCCTGAGCACATGCTGAATCTTCAGAAAGATTTTCAAATGAAAAACATGACTCTATAACAAAACTGAGTATGACCTTTCTATCACCAAGGAATCATGCTTACATCAAACACCCAACCAAGTGGAATTGCAATTTTGACACTACCACCCAACCAAGTGGGATTATATATTTGAAATGACCTCAAAAGTCCAGACATGACTGAATATGAAAATTATTACATCATAGGTCTCCAAATTACCTTTACATAATATGATAGATATGACATTAATAATTGAGACCAAAAGATCTTAATAGTAGCATAATTCAGCAATCAGAATGCCAACAATGCATTATATTCTGCAAGGCTAATTCTCCCCCTGAACCTGTGCTACCTGTTCATTTTCAAAAATTCATTCATCAACACATCTTCACCAATTAGATAAATATTAATAACTCAATATCATATCAATAGACTTCACCCATCAACACTAGACCAAGAAAAATCAAATCATAAATGTCAGAAGCATGTCAGAGGTTGATCTTGAATCTGTTCCACCATTTTTCTATCAGAGAAAAACATGCATGACTATCTTCAAAGAAACTCGCATATATACGTGAATATACTTCATGAAACCCACTTATAGACAACAACCTTCTGAATTTTCACCTGTAGACTGAGCAGACTGGATTAGCAGCAAAATGAGGGAGAGACAACTCCTAGTTTCTGTCTGAGATATTCAAATGCTTCTCTGGGAAGGAGTTTAGTAAATATATCAACAAATTGTTATTTGGAGGGAACATAGTCCAATTTAACTTTTTTCTCAAGCACGTATTCTCTTAGAAAGTGATACTTAATATGTATATTCTTGGTCTTCGAGTGCATAACAAGATTTTTCGAAATACTAATAGCATTTGTATTATCACATAGGATGGAGATGGGTGGAGAAAATTTGATTTGTATATCCTGTAATGTTTGCATCATCCAGAGAAGTTGTGTGCAACAAGATGCAATAGCCACATATTCTGGTTCCGTTGTAGATAGGGCAATGGAATTTTGTTTCTTGTTGAACCAAGATACCAATCAGGGGCCCATGTAAAATGTGCCTCTGCTAGTGCTTTTCTGGTCATCAATATTTGTAGCCCAATCTGCATCTATGTATGCATGAATGGGTAATATCTTCATCTTTGGGATACCATAGACCAAATTTTTGGGTTCCTTGGAGATATTTGAATATTCTCTTTACTGTCTAAAGATGTGATTCTTTTGGATTGGCTTGGAAACGTCCAATAATCCCAAGCGGACTTCCAATCATGGACCTATACTCTAGTTGGTTTACTATGAGAGAATCATCATTAGAATCGAGGCTACATCCTGTCATCATGGGAGTACATA